>PVJO010002686.1:0-138194 GCA_004026905.1 Hystrix cristata
TCAGGCCCCTGGAGCTGCAGGGCTGACACAGGCCCAGAGATGTGGCCCGCTCTGGAGCCTGCCTTCCCAGCATTCCCATCTTATTTTCCTCCTTGGGGCCGAATGGAGCCCAAAGATAGAAAATGGGATTGTTTAACTTCTCTGCTAGCTTCAGAACCCAGCCCATTTAATCCTCTCCACAACAGATGACTCATTTGTACGATGTAGCACGTGTTGCAGTGAACCCATAACAGGCAGCACAGAACAAGCCTGGGTGAGGTACATCCTCAACCCCTTTTATTTTTTGTTTTGAGACAGTCTTGCTCAAGTCGCTAAGTTACCCAGGCTGGATTCGAACTTGCGCTCCTCCTATCTCGGCCTCCTAGAGCGCTGGTATCAACTCTTCTAGAACACAGAAGAATAGAAAGTGTGAGGCGGTCTCCTGAGTCATAAAGGCACGCGTGAGTGCATAGCAGAGGGGGTAGTGATGAGCTTTGTGGCGCGCCTGTTGGGTTCACAGCTGCGTGTGCAGATGTGTCTGCCTCTAGCCGGTCCCGGCAGGGCCCCTCTGCTGTCCCAAGCTGGTCAGGCGAGGCTGCTGGTGGGGTGGGCGGGGAGGTGTCCTGTGTCCCCAGACCAGTAACGGTGACTGGCATGTGGTGGCTGCTCCCTGGTGTGTGTGAGGCAAGGGATGCATGTGTGACGTTCCCGGGTCGCGGTCCGTCCCCAGAGGCCACCTCGGCGCCCCTCGTCTGCTCTGTCCCCGCTTCTCTGTGTTCTTCAGGCTGGGACTGCGACCTGCGGGGGCATCAGGCCTGCAGGCACCAGCCCCCTGAGGACCTGTCCCAGCAGCCTGACCTCTCCAAGGGACACCGTTCCCTCCCCGGGGCTCCTGGAGCCGTCTCTTCCCCGTCTGGGCTGATGCGTCCTTCAGTTTCTTTCTTAGTCGCCTCCTTCTCCCCACTAGACTGTGAGCGTCTCTGGGGCAGGAGTGTGTGTGTGTGTGTGCATGCATGTGCCTGTGTACCCTTAGTGCCTAGAACACAGCCCAGCATAATATAGGTGCTCAACAGATGCTTGTTGAATGATGAAGGAATGACATTGGAAAATATTCCTCTAGCCAAGTATGGTGGTGCGTGCCCGTAATCTCAGCACTGCGGGAGGCTGAGGCAAGAGGATCAGAAATTGAAGCCCAGCCTGGGCAGTTTAGTGACTTAGTGAGACTCCATCTCAAAATAAAAAATCAAAAAAGGACTGAGGATGTAGCTCAATGTGAAGGCCCCTGGGTTCAATTCCCACTATCGAAAGAAAAAAAAAAAAAGAAAAATTATACATCTACCTTACCCGCATGGATATCGTATCAGACTAGCGTTCAGCTCTAAATGAAGGAAAAAACAATCCTCTAGCTCTTTTAAACAAATAAGGATATTTATTACTGTCTCATATAGTAAGATTTTGTGTGTGGGGGTTCTGGGGATTGAAGTCATGGCCTACAGCTTGCTAGGCAAGAGTTCTACCACCGAGCTAAATCCCCAACCCCTTATATAGTAAGATTTTTGGAAGTTGAGTGTCTGATGCTGATGAAGTCACTCCAGTGCCATTGAGAAATTAGCTTTTTATGTCCCTTAACTCTGTTGTCTTTTGCATATTTTTTATAGCCTCGTGGTCACAAGGTGGCTGCTGCACCCTGGGTATCACATCCATGTCACAGACAGGAAGTGGTGAGGGAGGGAGGGCTTTCCTCAGGAGGCTTTGCCCTTCTCCTTAGGAAGGAAGCCCGCCTTTGCCGACTTCCTCCTGCATCTCATCATCAGTACAGGGCCGTGGGGCCCCATCACACCCCTCATCACGGAAGAGGGATGAGATCAGCAGTCTTAGCTCATCCTTGGGGCTGAGTCCTAGGAGCAAGGAGAAAGGAGGGCTGCACTCTGTCCCTGGAGATGGCAGTGTCGCTCTGAAGGTTGTTGGCCGTGCAGGAAGTGTTTCAGGCTGGGCACAGTGGCGCCAGCACCACTGACCCCGCCCTGAAGTGGAGAGAGGACTCAGGGCACGGCGTGAGCCACCGAGTCCCCAGCCCCCCAGAGCCCCATCGCTGCCGGCTTCTTCCGCTCAGAGCTCGGGCTTTCCCAGCTCTCACATTCACGGCAAATCTCCCGCGACCTGAGAGCTGGTAGTGAGCTCACCGTCTGTGGAGATGTTCAGGCGGAGACTCTGCAGCCCGGGCAGGGCTGTGCACCTCGGGGAGAGCGCCTGATGTCTAAGCCCGCTTGGAGCGAAGCTCTCAAACTCTCCGAGCCACACTTTATCTGGAACTGGCAGCAGCGGCAACCAGGACTGTCTGACCTTACATGAGAACACGCTGTGAAGGTACCTCATAGACCCAACAGAGTTAGGACCCTTATTCCTCAGGCTGAATTCAAGCACAGAGACAGTCTACGAGGCAGTCAACTCTCAAAGCAAAAATTCCAGCCCCATTCTGACTGAGCTGTGAGCCACCTAAAAAGTTGAAGGGGAAGGGGTCTTAAAGACAGGCCGTCTAGGATTGTCTGGAAACACACTTCGGAAACTACCTCGTGGAGGGCTCGGAGACACTAGTGTTTAAATCGAGCCCGGGTGTTGGTAGTCCAGCCTGAGGGTGGGGTGGTGCATGGCTGTAATCCCTGTACCCAGGAGGCTGAGGCAGGAGGATCACAAGTTTGAGCCCAGCCCGGGCAATTCGCCGACTCAGCAAGACTGTAGCCAGGGCTGTAGCTTGGTGTGAAGCTGGGGTCCGGGGTCCAGCATCCCCTTCCTTCCCCTGTGACTCTGATGTGTGTTGGGGACCCCATCTAAAGTGGGCTGTGAAGGGCTGTCTGTGCCCAAGGGGAGCAGCTGCTGCCGGACCCCTGCACCCCAAGAGTTCTGGGTAGGGGGAGGAAGAGCATGCAGGTCTCCCAGGTGAGTTTTTAAATATCTTACACCTTTTCTGTACGTGTTTATCAGAAAGCCATCCTCAGAATCTGCAGCCGCAAGCATTTCCAACCCATCTGCAAGTCGTTCTCATAGGCCTGCGTCCTGTGCGACAAACGGGAACCACTTTGTCTTCCCAAGAAGAAAACATTTCAAAGGGGCAACAGCGGGTGGTATATCTGTGGATTAATTTAAAATAAAATCCCATCCCCGTGTCCCTATTACCACCTCGGAGGTCGGGGTGTAGGTACAACTTCATACCCCTTTTCCTTTAAAATTAAATTTAAAAAATCACCACGCTTAGCAGCGAAACTTTAACCTTCCCTTTAGAAACTGGCCCCAGAGGTCAGAGCTGCGCTCCTGCCGGTTTCCTGGGCTCAGCTGGGAGCTGATTAAAGCCGCAGGCCCCAGCTCGTCAGTTCTGTCACAGACAGCTATATAAACTCTTTGTCACTTGCTTTGCTGTGTATTATAAATGTATTTATCTCCCTCTGTCAGGCATCCGCAGGACAGGTGCCAGGGGGCTGGGAGTTCTGCCTAAGTGCCTCCAACAATGTCCTGCCTCTGTGACGTTGCGGAAGTCGGGGACAAACATGCAGGAGATTCTGGACCGGGCTGCCTGGGCGGTGGGTGGTGGCACTGGTGGGGCTGAAGCGACTGCCGGGCCAGAATCCTGCACGGAGCGAGCCCAGCCCCAGGCGCGCACCCCAGGAGCTGATTTCCTGTGTGGCAGAGAATGCTGTGGTCCTGCAGGGGCTTGTAGCTGTGGTACCCTGAGGGTGTGTGTCGCGGGCAGGCGGGACTCTTGTTCCTCACCCTCCTTGACTAATTAAACCAGTTGACTTGTTTCCTCAGGCAGGATTAATACCGCCCTGCCCTTTCTGATCAGGAAAGTGGATGGAGGGTGGCATGGGTCCCTGGGGGACGCGGAGGGCACTGGCCATGTTTGCACATGTGTGACTCAGGTGCCACCATCTGTGTGGGGTGTGAAGGCCACGTGTGTCCTGCTCTGGGAGCTGGCACCGCTGGAGCCCCTGGTTCTCTTTATTGCCCACTAACTTGTGAGTGAATTGTCAGTCCCGGTTCTGCAGAGGAGAGAGGGGGGTCCCTGGGCTCGGGCTGGCGGGAGCCTGCCTGGGGGTGCGGGCCCACAGAGCCAGCAAGTGCAGAAGCTGGGGATCCTGGGGGAGGGGACGGGCTGGGCCAGGTGGGGTCCCAGGGAGTTGGCAGCACAGTGAGGGCCTCCCAGGGTGGACACTGCCCGCCCTGGGGATGCCTGGACTTGGACAGAGCTGATGTGGGTCCTCCGTGAGCCCCCCAAGTCTGGAGGCACCTTGAGCTTCCTGTTTTAGCCTCTCTCTGGGGGTGAAAAACAGAGGGAACTGGGAGGGGACAGGACAAGAGTGTACACAGCCACAGAGGCCCGAAGCTTGCAGACAGAGGGCCTGGGGGGACACCTGAGGCAGGCGCCTCACCTTTTGGGGACAAGTGGCAGAGGACAGGCCCACCACAGATCCCTGGCTGTGTGTGTCTCCAGGAGAAGGCTGCAGTGTGCAAAGCGATGTGTCCCCAGGTGCTGGGTAGGCATCAAGATCCCGTGATCTGTCCACACTGCCTTCCCCATGGGTCCCCTGGGCTCAGTGGCTGGGCACGGTCACTTTCCTGGAAGAGCTGTCATTACTGTGGAAGCGAGTCGCAGAGGCAGGGACAAGGGTGGGGTGGAGGACCAGGTGAAAGCGCATGTGTGCTGGGAGCTGGGGGTGGGCGTGGGAAGGGGAGCCGGGTGCGGGGACACAGAGGGTGCTGGGGGTGGCGCGGCTGAGGGGTGGGAGAGGAAGAGGACAATCAGGATGGTGAAGTTTCTTGGCTGAGTCATGGAAATGTCGTCGTGTGGGAGAGACCAGGTTTGGAGGCGTGTTAGATTTGGGGTTTGTGTTAGACATTCGTGTACATCGAAGAAGTTGGAAAGCATCTAGAGGTCGTGGACGAAGTCCAGCCTGGATTGTTTGGCGTGATCTGTGTATAACAGATGGGACTTAGGACCACAAGGCTGCCAGGAACCAGCAAGCCAGGACCGGACCTGGACCTGGACCCTGATACGGACCTTGACCCTTAACCTCTGTTGACCTCACCCTTGAAGTTGGGGGTGTTGGCTTCTAAGCTGGTGTCGCAGGCTGCTGGCCCCACTCCTGACCTGCTGTCCCACCCTCCCTGCGGCAGGTGTGGATGGATTTTGCAGCCCGGGGACTGTCCCTCATTGTTCTGCCACCCAGCTGTAACGCAGAAGAGGTGGGTGTTGCCTCGTGTGCCTCCCTGTCCACCTGATTACTGTACAGCAGGTGACTTGAGCCCCTGGGCTCTGATCTGGTCACAGAACAAGCCTAGTGACACCAAGCAGACAGTCAGGGGCCAAGGTCCCATCAGTCCCTGTCCCATAGTCACAGGGTGAGCTTGAGTGGACTCAGTTTCCACATCTGTCAATGGAAGTTGGCTGAAATCATACAAATAGTCTCTCCAGCTCTCGGTCCTGACTGTGACTCTAGTCAGGCCCTCAGTTTCCCCTGGATGGCGTTTTGTCGCCATCGGAGTCCGGTGGTCCCTGGGGAAAGACCGGGCAGGGAGTTCCCTGTGGAGCAGCAGGGGAGGGCCGTGTGTGTGTGTGTGTGTGTGTGTGTGTGTGTGTGTGTGTGTGTCTGTGATGGTTAAGACAGTGCTGCGCTTCGCACTGAGCTGCCTCTCCTGGCCTTCAATTTAAGGGCCACCTCCTGGCCCAGCGGGGGGCGATTGGGCGCTTCCTCTGCCACCCTTACTAAAAAGATTGTGACCATCACCCCAGGTGGGTCACTTCTTTAGCGGGTCTCCAACCTCATTCTGGAGGTACCTCTGTGATGCATCCCTCCTGCGCTTTGTTTCTCATTGTAGGAAAATAAATACAATCCCAGTGAATAAAAATTAATAACTACATCTTTATGATGACAAGCGGGAGGTGTGGTAATTCCCTGGAGTATTTGCAGAGCAGGTGTTGACAGATGCTGGGTTGGGGGTGGCCTCCCTTGCCCTGCTGATGCCCTGTGCGCTCTTTCTGCAGCCCCTCCACTCCAGCTCTGGCTCAGGGGCGGGAACCTGTGGTTCAGGTTCCCAGAGCTGGCTCGGGGCGGGAAGCCAGTATCAGCTCCAAGAGGAGGGGGATGGAGGATGCGAGCGTGGAGGGTGGGAGAGAAGCGCTGGCCACAGTTCAGGTGTTAAACTGCCCATGTGGAAAATTGCTCTGACAGTTAGGGCGTTGTTGTCTCGGCTTGCAAGGGTTATGCTATCATTTACCACGGCCACGCCTGCTGGTGCCCCCCCTCTGGGCTGCCTGTCTCTTTGCTGGGTGTTTGGAGCGGCAGGCCATCGGGAGCTGGTGGCCAGCCCAGCACCCCCAGGTGCCTGTGCTCCACCCCTTGGGAGGCAGCTGTGTGTTCTTCTCCTGGGTGGTCGATTCCTCCATTGCCCAAGCCAGGCAGGGGGCAGAGGAGGAGGTGGTATCTGGGGGACACCCACCGCAGGCCAGGCACTTCACATGCTTGGACCCATGTGACCCTGGGTGCCACCTGGATGAGGGGATGGGTGGGCCCGGCAGCTCCGGGGAGCCCTGATCTCCCTGCCCTGGTCTGGTCCCTGAGCTCTGGGTCACCTCTGCCCACAGGGCCCTCTCCCACATCAGGGGCCATCCTGGGCCTGGGGGACAAAGCTGCAGACTCCTGTATTCCCCACCTTGGGGGTGAGCCTGGGACACAAGTCCTGGATGAGCTGGCGGGGTCACACCTGGGACCTTCGTGGACCCGCTCACACCCTTTCTCTCTCTGGAAGATGGGGTCCTCTTTCTCGCCCTTCCACCAGCCGGGTCACACAGGGTGTGCTGACGTGGGGTTGTAAGTGTGAAGGGAGATCTCCAGGTGCGGGGCCACACTCTACACACACTTCCTCCCCGTGTCCCGCCTGTGTGTTCTGTGTACACAGCAGTGCCCAGGTCAAGCTGGAAGCTAGAGGAGCAGGTGATGAGGTGGCGCTGTGGAGCTGGCACTCTGGGCACTACCCAGGAAGCAGGAAGGGCTGCCCAGGCCGGGGAAGGGGGTGAGGAGGTACCACTCAGTGCTGCGACTGCCCTCGGGGTGCCAGCCAGTGATGATTTGGAGCGCCGGGGCAGCTGGGATGGAGAGACAGCTGATCCTGCTCCCCCTTATCCTGCCCTCCCTCCATAGTATGCCTGCTGGTCAGTGACCCTTCACTAGAGGAATTAGGAAGCATAAGAATCGATAACATAATTAACAAATCGTGGGAGCAGGGAGCAGGGAGGGAGGGAGCAGGAAGAGGAATGGAGGCCCCTCTGAAGACCAGGAGGCTAAGATCTCCCCCATGTGGATGAAGTAACCCCAACCACACAGGGCTCAATCTCACCATAACTGGTGGCAGAGCCGGCCCTGTAGCCAGTGTCCTGACCCTGGTTCCTACCTTCCCTCTGTCCCGTGGACAGGGAGGGTAGGCTCACTGCAAGTACTGTCATTACAGTGGGGTGGGGACCCTTCCCTGGCTCTGCGATGCCTCAAAGGATGTTAATTATTCTCCAAGGAAGTCTTCATTCCGGGTCGTTCCCTTTCTGTGGTAATTAACATGACATGTCATTAACAGTCAGGGAACATTATATGATCAAAGACAGCATAATTCGTAGCAAGATTCTGAGGAATAGTGCAGTATTTGTTAATTATGTTATTGATTCTTACAGTTTGGAGTGCCCTAATTATTCCTGATCCTGTGTGGACCCCGCCATGCCTGCCAGGCTGGCTTTGAAGTGCCGTCCTCCCCCGGGTGGCCCGGGCCCCCGCTCTGGGGCTGGTGGGACCCTGGCTTGCAAGGGAATCAGAGGAGTTTTGTCTCCTCAGGGCCACATGAAAGAGGGAGCTGCTGGGACACAGGGGCTGCTTCTCCCGGGCTCCCCCCACAGCTCCCGCTGAGCCCAGGAGTGACGTGAACAGCGTCCTTTAGTTAGGTAGATGCTGTTAGTTGACTTCTTGGGGGCTTCTGGGGAGCCGGAGATGGACCTTCTGCCAGGCCCAGGCCACCTGCTGCTGCTGAAGATCCCAGTGCTGGGTGGTGCTTACGCGAGGCCTGCTGGGGCCGGGAAGTCCCTGGGGAGGCCGTCGCGAGTGTTTTGGGTGACCTCTCCTGGGCTGTCAAGCTGCTGAGTGGGTTGGTGTGTTTCCATCAGCGGCACTGTTGCAACGCGATGCGTGTTTATTAATCGGCTCTGTTTATGAGTGGGCCGGCTCCTTCCCCTTGCTGAGTCCTGCAATTAACCTTTGTAATTGTGCGAGACAGTCAGCTTCCCACTCGGGGCTCTGTCTGAACCCCAGTGGGCTGTGTTCTGAGTGGCACTGGTAGGGAAGGGAGAGAGGGGCCTGTCTGGGTCAGGTGGCAGTGCTGGGGTGGGAAGACAGGCTTTGCCCAGAGATCTGTGTTAGTTAGCTTTTCATTGCTGGGACAAAAATACCCAATGAGAGAAGGTTTACTTGTATTTTGGAGAGAAGGAGAAGGCTTACTCACATTTAAAGGAGAGGTTTATTTTGGCTCATGGTTTCAGAGGCCCCAGTCCATGGTGCGCTGGCTCCAAGGCAGAGATATCATGGTGAAGGGCCTGGCAGAGGAAATCTGATTGCTTCATGGCAGCCAGGGAGCAGAGTGAGAGGGAAACAGCCCAAGAGGAAGGGGCCAGGGACCAGAACTAGTCCCCAAGCTTGCACACCCATGACCCACCCAGACACATCCAGAAGTGTACTTACTAATCAATAGATAGTTTCCAAGCTGATCAAAGCCCATGTAAACCGTCTGGCATTGTGACTGGCCAGGCCATGGAGGGCTTTTCTAAGTGACTTTGGGGACATTGAGAAAACGTAGGATGCACCAAGCAAGGTGCCCTGCCAGTGACTCTAGGGCATCACTTCTGTGGCTGTGGTTGTATGGGAACAGGCTGGGGAAGAGATGAGGCCGAAGGGGCTGCTCCAGTGGGCATGAACCCACCACACCTTCGTGTCCCCTCTGTGCCCTAAACCTCAGCCCTGCCAACAGCTGCGACAGGACACATTTGGAGAGGTTGGTGGCCAGGCTGCTAGAGGGGGTGGCCTGGGTGTGCGGGGCTGGTGGTGGGGGCACCGTGACGAGCTGTGCCAGCCCCAGGTGCTGTTTGGCCCCCGGGTGGCTCTGGTGTGGTCTTGAGCCCTGGGGCATGTGGTATGGTGCCAGGGCCGATAAGGTAGCCTCCACCTTTCTCCCTGCCCGAGCCCCACCTGCCTGACCCTTTCCCTGCATGTCTCAGGGAGGTCCCTGACCCCCTTTTTCCTAATTTCTTTTTCCACTCTGGTCTGTTGCAAAAGAGCCTGAGCAAGGGCACCAGCCAGAAGATGGGGCAGGTGTGCGGAGACCTGAAGTTTTCCATGTAAATAATTTCACACAAGTGGGATCATGTTCTACTTGATTTTTAGTTCAGTCTTCTTAAAGGTTTTTCCCTCGCTTGCTGCCGTCCTTCCTTCCCTCTTCCATCTGCTCTCACACCCACTCGGGAATCCCTGCCAACCTCCTTCCATGCCATACAACCATAGCCCTGTATGGATTCTGCCTCTCACACACATACACATTTATAGGCAATGGTTGCTTGCCTATACTCTACAATTGTCCCTCAGGATCCAAGAGGGATTGGCTCCCTCACAGGCCACAGCACAGTGTTTGCATAGAACCCACACATATCCTTCTGTATACTTTAAATTGTCCCTCGGTTAACTGTAATACCAAATCCAATATGTGTGCAACGTAAATCGTTGTTATACTGTGTCGTTCGGGGCACTATGCCAAGAAAAAAGTCTATGTGGTCAGTACAGATGCAAGCCCTGCCCTAACTTCCCACCCGCCAAACACCCTATGGATGTCCATCAGTTAAAAAAAATTCCCCTATTAATGGGCATTCTCTCCCCTCCACACACGCTTCGCATTTTCTTTTTAGTCAGAAAACAATTGTTTGGAAAGCACAATTGAGGTCACATAGGTCCCTTACTGAAAACCTCTCCGTGGCTGCCTGTTTATCTCAGACAGAGACCTGGCTTGGAAGGAGTCTAGGTGTCATGAGCCTGACCCTGCTGCAGCTCAGACTCTGCCCCAGCCGGAACAGGGCACTCTGGCTTCTTCACATGCCCCTGCTGCCTGCCAGGCCCTGGTGCCCCCCTGCTGCCCGCCAGGCTCCTGTGCCACCTGGCTGACTCCCCCTCCCCCAGGCCTCAGACAGTGCCCCGCCTCTGGCCAGGACCCCTCCCAGCTCCCTGGGCAGTGAGTGGCCTCGGAGCCTGGTTTTCTCACAGATGCTGTGACTTCCTTGCCACACATCATCCACCTTCCCACTGGCACGGGACTCGACCTGTTATAAATATATCCAGGGCCTGGCCTCATAATGTCCAGGGCTTAGCAGGTGCTTCTGTGCACAGCGATGACTGGATGAAAGACAAGGAAGGGCCCTGGGTGGGCCTGCTCGGAAGGTGCTAGCTGGAGAGGGCAGAATGTAGGAGCAGGGATGAGGTGGAAGCCAGATTGATGAGGACTGGGCCCCCACAGGAGCAGGGGCTTGGTGAAGACAGAGTCACGTGGGGTTTTGGGACAGAAGAGATACCTGACGTTCACCTTTGGGTGTCAGTGACAGCTTGGAGAGCTCAGGGGACAACCTGGGGACATTGGCTACCTCCATCCCAGGCCGTGAAGGGTGTCCACAGGAAGCCTGCCTCGGGAAGGAGGGCTGTGAGGGCAGGACTGGGAGCGAGTGTTCTGGAGGGAGCAGGGAGTGGATGGGGCCATAGGGAGGGGTTAGAGCGAGCAGAGAGAGCAGGGGAAATGGCGAGGGGATAGGGCACTTCCGGAGAAGGCAAACAATGCAGGGTTGGGGGTCAAGATGTGTGCTTGTTCCTGGGGCTGCAGAACTGGGCAGGGAGGTGGGAGGATGCACACAGAGCCCTGTGGACAGCTTGACACTCATGTGGCATCTGGGTGTGCGATGGGCGGCTTCCCCTCCCTGATGGGGTGGAGATGGCATGTGAGCTGTGGGCTTGAGGGGTCAGGTGCATTGACAGAGCCCGTGTAGTCCTGTGCAGTAGGACCACACGCCAATCCAGGCCTCACTGGAAATTAAAGACAAACTGCTTTAGATTATGAGGACTTCCCCTCTAAATGGTGACCTTTGACTTGTCTTTAGAGAGCTGTAGGAATTAAAAGTTGTTTGCTGACGCTTATCTGGAAGAAATGTGGATTCTTTTTTTTTTTTTTTTCCTTTGGTTTGGTTTGTTTTAAGGCAAGGTTTTAATATGTAGTTCAGGCTGAACTTGAATGCACTGTTTGAGCCCAAGCTGGCCTCGAACTTTGTGGAGATCCTCCTGCCTCAGCATCCTGGAGTGCTGGGATTACAGGTGTGTGCCACCGTGCCTGGCAAAATGTGGTTCTTTTCCTAGGAATTCTTGAGACTGCTCCTTGCTCCCTGGGGAGGACAAGCAAGCCAGGGCATCGAGAGCAGCCTTCCTGCTGGAGGTGACTGAGGGTCATTCCCCAGACACACATGACCTGGCGTACATTTCAAAGCACTTTTAGGTGTGTCATTTTTAAGAAATCTTTACAACCATGCTTGAGGTAATTCAGAGGTGAAATTATCATTGTCACTTTGTAGAACAGTTAAGAACTGGAGAAGTTATTCTGATTTCTCGAAATTGCCCAGCAAGTTAAAAACAAAAGATGCGCGGTGAGATCTGGGATCTTTATCAGCGGCTGTGAAGAAGGGTGTGGGGAGCCCAAGACAGCAGCACAAACAGTAGTTACTGTTTACTGTGTACTTCGAGCTGCTGTGCTGTGTTTGTTGTATTATAATGTTGTATTATAATGTGTAATTAGCTCATTGGATTTTCACAATGGACACAACCACCATCTCCTTTGCAGGTGAGGAAACGGCTCTGTGAGATTAAGTTGTTGGTGCGGAGTAGGAGTCCCTCTGGGCTGGTAACGAGCAGAGCCGGGTCGGAGGGTTCTGCCGCTTGCGGCCCTCCTGGACCCAGCCAGATTCCTCTGCTGCTCCCCGTCTGACTTGCACCCAGTGAGCCTGCGGGGTCGGCTTAGGGGGCTGATCCCTGAGCCACACACCTCGCACAGCCTGCTGGCTCCCTCAGCCACACACGCCGGCCTGGGCCCGCCAGATGGCAGAGTGTGCCGATGGGGACAGGACGGGGACGGCACCCACGTGTTGAACCTGGTCTGCCCCTTCGGCCTCTCCGCGTGTAGGGACTCCGGAGACAAAGACGGCCAGTTCTGCACCTGCCAACTGCTAACAATTAACATCGGAGCTGCGGGCAGCTCTTTGTTAAGTCATGTCAAGGGGAAGATTTACGGCCACTTTAAAAGTGGCTTTGAAATGAGACAAAACTCAATACTGAAACACCGTCTCCCCCCTCCCCGCCCCTGCCCTGCTTTTTTCCCTTGGGATTTCAGGGCCTGTGAGATCAGCTTCCTCCCATTAGCATATTCCTAACGAGCTCTTATTAGGATGAAATTCATCGCGGCGCTCAGTTTTCCCGCGAGGAGGAAGTTGGGGGGAGATGCGGGACCTGCCTTTGGCAGTGGCCTCTGCTCACATGCTGGCCTGGCGGCTCACATGGTGTGTCTATCAGTGTCCCAGCCCCG
The DNA here is from genome assembly GCA_004026905.1 of Hystrix cristata. NCBI lineage: Eukaryota > Metazoa > Chordata > Mammalia > Rodentia > Hystricidae > Hystrix > Hystrix cristata. Next base: position 12,664 of record PVJO010002686.1, read on the forward strand.
GGTGGGTGGGGGCTGCCCGTCTCCCTGCCCAGGTCTGATGCTGCACAGCTGTGTTGGGGGAGGCTCCTGGGAGGTTCCTGCTAGAGCCACGCCCCTCTTTCACCTGGGCCCCGCAGGCTTCTTGCAGGTGGCCGTGGTTTCACTGTTGGCGCAAGCAGACCCGAGTGTCACCCACTGTGGTGGGGTGGGATAGCATGTGAGGGCTCTTCACCAGCCCCCACAGGCAGGCCAAGTCCGTCCACAGCAAAGCCGAGGGCTTGGCAGAAAGGGGGCCTGGGTCGGGGACTGTGCTGAAGGTTGAGAAGGGAGAGAGGACAGAGGGCCAAGGCCATCCCCTCCGTGGGCCTTCATCTCGATGCTCTTATGGGCAGCTCTCAGCCTGGCTGCTCCTGAGAATCCCCGGAGGAGAATCCTGGGCATAGTGGCCCTCTGGGAGGCTGAGGCAGGAAGAATGCAAATTCAAGCCCAGCCCAGGCAACTTAGCAAGACCCTGTTTCAAAAAAAAACAAAAACAAAAACAAAAACAAAAGAAACCAAAACGCCAGGGCTGTTGTTCAGTGCAGAGGTCCTGGGTTCAATCCTAAATACCACAGATTGCTAGAGAAGCCGTGATTTCTGCCCTCCTGTTCCCCAGGGCCAAAGCAGGTGCTAGAGGAAAGGCTGCGGCACCTCCTGCCGCCTCTGTCCCTGTGCCTCCCGGTCCCCACTCTGCTCCTCAAAGTCTTTGTCCTCCTCAGCCCTTGTGGCAGGGTCTCCAAGGCTCAAAGATGACAGTGCACGGGTCTGAGTTTGTGGGGGCACCAGGAGGGAAGGATGGTCTCTGTAGAAGCTGGCCGAGAGCAGAGACCTCTGGCAAAAAGTGTACTTCCTGGAGCCTGCCTGGCGGGCTCTTGCTGCTCTGGGCCCATCTGCTCTCCGGAGGGGGAGACTGAATACCTGCAGGAAGGAGGGAAGGGGGCGGTGATGGGGTGGGGGGGAGCCTGGCCGCCCCTGGGCAGCCTTTCTCCCTGTGCCTGTGCTGGAAGAGAGGAAGGGCTCCTGTTGACGCCTGCTCCGCGCAGGCTTGGGGCTCTCCGATGAAGCATCCCTGTGTGTGTGCTCCTGCTACTCTGAGCTCCCGAGAACTTGGTAATGCTACAAGGAGCCTGCGCTGAGTCCCCCCTCAAATGTCTGGGCTGTCCGGCAACCTCTTATAAATGGGGAAACTGAGGCCCAGAGGTGCAGTCAGGCGTCTTCCCACCATCCTACAGCTGCTGGATTGCTGCTGAAGAGCTCGAAGCCAGGCCTTCCAGCCCTCGTCCTCCCCTCTGCTGGCAGCTGCCGCTGGCGGGGAAACAGCCCAGAGACGTGCAGTGACTCCTTCGGGTAGCACAGCTGCTTGTTGGCAGAGCGGGAGGCAGAGGCCTGCTTCCGGCTTCTCTGCCGCAGGCGAGTCTCCCGCCCTTGGCCGGGGGCCCAGCTCAGACCGTCCCTGCAGGCCGCTGATAGGAGGCTGCAAACAGCCTCCTCAGCACATCCTGTCCCCTGGCAGCCCCCCGCCCCACCCCACAGCAGCTGTGCCAGGCTGGCAGTCGCCTCGCTCGCTCCTCTTCCCACATCTTCCCGCCACAACACACGCACACACAGTGCTACCATTTGGCTTTCGTGATTGCTCCACGGTGGGTGAAATTGGCTTGAAATAAACGTCTCCTCTGCCTTCCCTCAGGCGGTGTTATCCTCAGCTCCACTCTGCGGAAAGGTCTGAGGCTGGCAGGCGCTGGTGCTGTTGAGGGCTGTCCCTTTTGATGCAGGGATGATCCCCTCCCCCAGGCCAGATGTTTCTGAGGTGGCTGCAGAATCCCACAGCTCGTCACCCCTTCCCAGCTGCCCTGGATGCATCCCGAATCTCGGGGTGCCACAAGCAGAGCTTAGTGTTAAGAAGGACAGGAGGGCTCTTGCTTTTTAGGATGTTAATATATTTTCTGGCTGGCCCCCTGAATGGGGGACTCACTGTTGGGGTACAAGCCCTCCTCCGCCTTGCGAGAAACCAGCCCCTCTGATGCGAACCCCACTCCCTCTGACGGGAGGGAGGTACTGGCGACCGTGTGCGCACTGAGGCCAAGTCGTCTTCCCCATTCAGGTCTGGCCCTGAAGGTGGGTAAGGAGCAGGGCTGGTCCCCCTGAGAGATCTGTCCTGCCTCTCTGGCCCTGAGTCCTGATCCGGGGCTGGCATGTAGGACAAAGGTCCTTCCAAGGGGTGACGTGAGGGAAATGCACAGAGGGTGCTGTGACTACGAGAGAATGGTCCAAGAGGTCCTGTGTCCTCATCTACGCTACTGCCATGCTTAGTGGGGGCCTGCAGTCTCCTCGCATTTCCTAGTGTCAGAGCCGAAAGGACCTTGGGGACCATCTCGTGCTTTCTCAGCCAGGTTTGGGAGAGGATCCAGCCCTGTTGGCTGGAGTGGCTTTTCTCCTGAGCATCCAGGACCATACTAGTGATGCATCGTCCTTGGAGAAAGGAGACATAGATTCCTTGTCGCTTTCTGGGCGCTGTGGTGTAGATCAGGAACAAACAGGCTGACAGAGGATACAGATGCACCAAGGAGGCCACATGGCTGGTCCAAGCTCATCTTCCGGGTTCCAAGCCAGTCCCGGGAGCATAGTGCCCTCCCTTTCTGCTCCAGTCTTGTGTGCCTGGAGGAAGCTGTGGTCTGGAGTTGGGCCATCTCTGCCCCACACATGCATGCACATGCAAGCTCTTGCCTAAGCCCTTGGTCCTCCTCTGGAGGAAGAATGATGGACAAGCAGCTAGGAAGTTCCGAGCTCGTGTCCCGGTGGTGAACTTCCAACTCTGAGCCCCCATTTTGGCCAGCCTGGGAACCACCCTTTTCTTCTTGGTCCTGGTGCACGGCGCAGATGCATGGATGGAGCACTGACCGCTCGGCTTGTGGACCTCCAGGCCTAACTGAAAAGGGCTTTTGGCAGAGTGTGCTTGTGGGTGCTGTCAGGGCACCGAGCCCGGGGTTAGTACGTAGCACCCACCTGACTTTCAGCCCTGGTCCCTTGCCGGCTGTGCACAAGCGGCCTGAATGTCTGTTCTCGCCGCCTGCCCTGCGCTCCACCCGCCCTTCCCTTGGCTTTTCTTTCCCCGCCTTTTGGCACTGCTGAATGTTTGGGCTGCACAGACCAAGCAGGCTTGGCAAGCTTCTGGCCTGGTCCCCACTCTGCCCACCCCTTTGAGTCCCTGTGTGTGTTATGGCAAATTTAGAAATTAGTGGGCACAGCACAGAATGAGAACGTTGGGGGGCATGGTTCAGGCGTGGCGCGTGAGGGGCAGGTCGAACTTCCTGATTTCCTAAGGAGTTGGCAGCAGAGCAGAAAAGGCCTTTGTATGTGCCAGCGCCTGTTACCAAAACCCCTTTGCAACTGCACCCCTTTCTCTCCAGCTCGTGCAAGTGGATTACAATCAAATCTCTCCGGATGTATTGGGATTTTGCTTGATTTTAGGCCTCATCATCCCTCAAGGCCTTAGCCTGTTCAGCAAAAGGGGGGGGCAATAAAACAAGGGAAATTAAGCTGAATAAATTAGCAGAACAGAAGCTGCTTTTCAGAAGAACAAAGACAAAACAAAGCAAGCAACTCTTGTGGCTTCAGGGTAGAAATACAGCCTAGAGACCCAAGCTTGGCAGCCCTGACTGCTTTGGCCACCTTCCAGTTAATTGCAGGTGTCTGTTAATTGAGGTGGCGCTATATTATCCCTCGACCTGTAGTCAGGATGGCCTGGTGACGCGGCTCACATCCCCCTCATGTCCCCTTGTCACACACCATGCATCTCTCAGGCTGTTCCATGGACCCTGTGAAGGAACTACCCCGACATGCTAAGCTTTTTAATGTAGCGTGCACCTCGCGTATCTGCCCCCAGACAAAACAGAATTGATTTATAATTCTCTTAATGGAAGCACAGGCTTTAGTTGCTCCAGAAATAGATCGTTACCTCTGCTACCTTTTGTAATTTTTCCCTCCTTTTTTTTTTTTTTAACCCCACTGTGGTCTGAAAATATGACGTTTCCTTTCAGCCTTTCTTTATAGTCCATTCGATGGTAGGCGATTCTTTTCAGACCTTTAATTTATAGCGTGTTTGTTTGGTTTTACTTCATTAATTAATGATCTTCCCAGGCCCCTGTGACAGCGGCTTTGTGTAATGCCCTCTTACAGTAAACAGGTGCTTTTATCCTTAATGAAGAATTTCCTGGAAAATACCGAAATAAACAACGAATAATCAGGCCAGGAACACAATGAACCTGAGACGCATGTGCCATTCTGCAAATTAAACCCGAGGTGAAAGGAGGGACCGATTGCGTCTGCCGCAGAACTCTTTCTCTGGGGCCCTCCTTTGGCAGGGAGGGTGCTGAAGTTCCGGAAGATGGGTGGGCTGTGCGCTGGTCCAGGGAACCACAGTTCAGAACGATTGTTTGATGGTAATGCTCGCAGCTGGGAAGATGGCTACAGACACAGCTTAGGCTGGAAATGCAGCCAAACTGGCTGCTGGTTCGGACTTGGAATCATCTCTGGTTTAGACTGTGGGTCAGCAGGACCTGGGTTGGGCCACATTGCAAACTTAATGAAATGCATCTTTGGTCTGTTTTCCTCCCTTCTGGCAGAGTGCCCCACCCCAGCGAGGCGGTCCTTCTCTGGCCAAACTCCAGACAACTCCTTGTCTCCGTGTGTGGGGCCCAGCAATACTCATACTGCCCCCTGCCTGCCCCAAGCCATCAAGAGCGCACTGCCAATCCAGCGATGCTGGAAACTCATGCGGTGCCCCACCCTTTCACCCACCCTTTCACGCTCCCATGAGTCAGGTTTTATTATTCCAGTTGAGGAAGCTGAGTCTCCCAGAGGCTAAGTGACCTATCCAAGGTCGCATATTGGTAGGAGGCAGAGCTGGGATCAGGCCCCAGGAACCCACAAGACGCCAGGGCTCCTGGTGCCAGCATTGTCCGGATGTAAGATCTGGAGTCCAGGTGAGTCTTGGAGACAGATGAGGTACCCGGCAGGGCTGTGGTGTCTTGGCCACCAGCCAGAATTAATCGGTGTTACGGACAAAGGGCTGCAATAAATTTCTTTTAAAATTTGAATACCCGATTCATGTATTATACTGAATAGAGCTGGCGAAGTCGTACATTATCCATCCATTTTTCTGTGTCGTAAGATCATTGTGGGTCTTTGAAGTGGCATAGTGTTCTCAGTCACAGCGTAGATGCCCTCACAGCATGGATGCCATCCAGTTGCGGCGGCAGGCTCCCCCGGCTGGATGGCTTCAAGGGCTGCCTGGAAAGCTTCACAAAGCAGCCCGTGTCTGGGGCCGTAGCCGGCTCTGGGCTCAGGTGGTGTGTAAATCCCTGCTTCTTGGGAAGATGCCATCCATCATTCTTGGTCATTCTGCTAACTTGCCCACGCACATGACGCTTTATAGAAACGGGACCATCATGCTCACAGGTTTTATAACCAGTGTTTTCCCCTGAAATCCTACATCAGGGTCATCATTCCATGTCAGTGGATTTGTTTTAAGGTAGCTTTTCTCAATACAGTGATGATAATGCTGATTGTAAGAAATGCTAATGTTACAAAAATGCTTGACACAGAAGCACAAACCTTGTATTACTGCTTCTCTACCCCGCCCCACCCCAGGGATCACTCCTATTGATGTGCTTGTCTATAGGTCTCCATGTTTTCCCGTGCCAATCTTTTTATTTTTTATTTTTTTTGGCGGTGCTAGAGTTTGAATCCAGGACCTTCACATTGCATTACATCACCACCTTGCTTGCCTGCCTGCTTTCTGCCTGTCCTTCCTTCCTTCCTTCCTTCCTTCTTCTCCCACCCTCCCTACCTCTCTCCGTCACTCCTTCCCTCCTTCCTTCCTTTTCTCCCTTTCCCTTGCTCTCACTGTTGCTCTCTCTCTTTGTGAGACAGGGTCTTCATAAGTTGCTAAATTGCCCAGGTGGGGCTTGAGGTTGGGATCTTCCTGCCTCAGCCTCCCAAATGCTGGATTATAGGCCTATGCCACCACCATACTGATCTTTTTAAAGCCTGCAGAAGATGCTGGAATTTGTTTAGCAAGGCCCCCACGGATGGGCATTTAGGTTGCTTCGGGGCTGCAGCACAATCTCTAGTCAGAGCTGATGCTACAAACATCCTTCAATCCATCGTTGGCTTCGGTCAGTTTCTGAAGCCCAAATGGCAGAAGTGGAACACTGGTCTGAAGACTCGCATGGGGACATCTTGATCTGTCTTCCCATGCTGCTTTCCTGAGCACACAGGTGCACATTTCCACCCCCAGTGCGGGAGCGCAGGGCACACTAAGCTTGGTGCAGTGGGTGTTGGGCTCGAGAACCGCCTGGCCTGTCCCCGAGGGAAGTCTGGAGAAGCTGCCCCGTCTGGTGCCCACATCCGTGGGCTCGCAGCCTCTTTAGCTCGTGGCTGGAGAATGAGCCCTGAACGGGGCCTGGGGGAAGCAGGCTGGAACTCTGGAGGGAGACGAAGGGAGAAAGGAGTAAGGCTTTCTGAGCCTGGCAGGCAGGCAGCTGGGGGCTGGGCCAGCTGGCAGTGGGCTTCCTGGTTCAGATGCTCCGGCCCGGACCCCTGCAGAGTCAGGGGCAGCTGGAATAGACAGGCCTGGCTCGGGATGTGGGGGGCCTGTGTGAACGTTCAGCGTGCGTCTCTGCAAAAGTCTCCGATTTCCCTTCACGCCTGCCCAGGGCTTCCTGCTGCGGATGGGCCTCAGGCTTTGAATTAGCCTCTGCCGGCCCATCACCCTCTCGTGGCTGCAGCCTGCAGGGAGTGTTTGAGGTCTGGGGCAGGGCCGGCCTGAGTCACCTGGGCATCACAGTGCCTGGAAAATACTTTCTTTTTGGGGGGCTGCTGGGGATTGCACTCTGGGCCTTGCGCTTGCTAGGCAAGCGCTCTGCCACTGGAGCCCAATCTCCAACCCCTGGTAAATGTTTTCTGATGGACGGGTGAGAGCTGAGACCTCCTCGATCCCTGTGCAGTTCAGACTATCCCCAGAGTCCCCTCACACGCACAGCCAGCCCTCGATCCTCCAGCAGTGAGTTTCCATCAAAATCTTTCTTTATTCTCCCTGCTCCTTTGAAATGCTGGAAGTTAGAATCACAAAGTTGGAGTGTCTGTGAGACAGGGGTGTGGGTCGGTAGGAAACTGATGGTTTATTGAGCACTTTCTACACGCCAGACCCTGGGACAAGAGCTTCACCTGCTGTTTCATTTAATATCCAGCAGCCCTGAGAAGCTCAGCCCAACGGATATGAAAGATGTGAAACCCGAAGCCTGGAGCGGGTCAGTGATTTCATCTGGGTCATGTAGACAATGACACAGAAGCAGGATTTGAATCCAGGTCAGGCGGACTCCACCATTTCCTTCCCTTGAGCCCTGAAGCCAGCTTGTCCTGTGTCCTTGAATAAATTGCCTCTATTCCAGGAGACATGTTGCCCTCCTGGGGGATGAGGCAGTGGCTCTGCCTTGGAGCCGATTCTGTCCCCATAGGTCTTGCCTTCTAGCCCCTCACCCTCGAAGGTCAGCTGTGGGGAGACCCTGGACCTTCTGGTGATGGATGATTCTCCAGGAGCCTTTCTGCAGCGCCGTGTTCCCATCTGGGCACTTGTGGTTTGTGAGATGCTTTTTCCAAGGGGGCAGAATGGGGACTCACTCCCCATGGAGTTGTGGCCCTGGGTGACTGAGTCATCCTTGGAGTTTTGTTGATGGAGCTGTGGTTTACACCAGGGCATGGAGGATGCCCACAGTTCATGTATTTGGAAGCCTGAGAGGTGGTGGGGGGAGCAGGCCTGCAGTGGGCAGGTAGGGCCTCGGGTTTTGCTCCCTGATTTGCAAAGAAATGAAAAGATGGAGATAATTGCTTTGTGAGAAATGGAATGGCCTAAGAACACAGATAAGTTTTCTCCCTTCATCTTCATTGGGTCTGGAGGCTGCTGCTCACAAAGGGGAGGGGTGAGGACTCAGAACCCAGAGGCCCCAGTAATGGGCCAAGAGGCCGGCGCAGCAGGAGCTGAGCAATTTCTTCCCCACCCCAGGGTGCTTGTGATTTCTCTCCAGCTCCCAGTCGGGGCTCCTTGCTTGTGGCAGGACTTGGTGGTGTGGGGGCAGGATCGTCTTTTGACCCCATTTAATGCTTCCTGTGCCATCCCCTGCCCCTCTGGGCGTGCTGATTTTGGGGGTTTGCAGCCCTGAGCAAGGAGAAAGCAGCCGGGCCTCGAAGGAAGATGTCCACTGTGTCTCGGAGGTGACACCAGCGCCCTCTGATTTATCCTGGTGGGACAGGCCTTGGGCAGGGTCTCCCCACCGGTGCTGGGACTTTCTGCCCCAGTCAGGGGAGCGCCCTTTTGGAGATGAAGAGCTGTGGATTTAATTTTTTTTAAGTTGTTTTTTATTTTAAGTACACTGAGATTAGAGAATGCTCAATGTAAACCCAGTCCCTGGCGGGATTGCCGGAGGGCAGGAGGCTTCATCAAGGCAGAGCAAGAAGCCTCTTAATTAGGGGGGCTGCTCCAAGCTCTGCTTTTCATCTCGCGCTCATCAGAGTCGGGCAAGGCCACGAACAGAGAGGGGCTGGGCTGGGAGCCAGCGAGAGTGTGGGGCGGGTGATGGGGACGATGGACCCGGCTGGACGATGGCCTTGACGTTTGTCCCCTGAGTGCAAACTTGGCTTTTTGAAGATAGAGGGCTCTGTGTATGTGCGCATGTGCGTGCGTGCAGGTGTGTGTCCTGTCAATAGATGACAGACATCGCTCTGCAGCCATACAGGGAGGGCTACGAGGCGCTGGTGTGATCGCTTCGGGTTGAGGTCCGATCTGTTGCTTCCTGAAGTCTGAAAGCACCTTTTCACGCACCACTCACCAGTCCGTCCCTGCCTGCAGCCTGAGCTATGACTGGGCCTCAGTGCCCGCCTTGTGCCGGCTCCTGCCGTGGCCAGGCCTGGTGCTGCTGGGGTCTCAGAGACCCAGGCAGGTGTCTCTGAGCTACTGTCAGGTTGTCCCGGGTGCCTGCCGTGTCCCCAGGGTGCGGTGCTAACACAGCCCTGAATGCCCTGCTCAGTGTGACTTGCTGTTGGGATGGGTCTTTGGTGAGACACAAACCATGCGGCTGATCCTAGGGCTTGGAATGAGCCGGAGGTTGAAGGAAGAGGCTGGCTGTAGCATCAGTGAGCTATAAAGTGAGCACGATAGTGTACATCTGTAATCATGGCACGCGGGAGGCTGAGGCAGTGGAGGGTCTTGGTGAGTTCGAGGCTAGCCTGGGCCACATAGCAAGACCCTGTATCAAAAAAACCAGAAAAAAAATCTATGAGCCTTAGACAAAATGTCCTGGGCCCCTTTGAATGCTGTGGGAGCTGGGGATGGAGCTGGGAACACGGCAGGTGAATCCCTGGCCCTGTGAAAGGTGTATTTGTGAGCTAGAGTGGCGTGGTACAAAGGGAAGGAAATTCTGTGCAGGATCCAGGGCCTGCATGCAAGGGCTGAGGCATATTTTGGAGGTGATTATAGGAGAGGAGCAATTTCTAAAGTAGGAACCACAGGGATGTGGACTGTGCCGTCCCTCTCCCATCCAGGGCCTGCCCAGGAGTTACCAGTCACCATGGCAGGTTTTCTCAGGGCTGGCTTCTTGGTGGGTATTCTCAGTAGCCACTGTCTTCGTACCCCAGTGCTGTGGGAGAAGAATCCTTCCAAGGCCCTCAAAATAGTGCCTGAGCACGGCCACCTGTCAGCAGTTACCTTTGTGCGGTGGGAAGGGCTCCCTGGCAGAGGCAGGACGGACAGAGAACAGGCGCAGGTAAGCGACCAGGCTCTGGGCCCAAGATTTAGGTACAGTCGGGGGGACGGGGCAGGGAGTGGAGGGGAAGCAGGTGGGGTAGGATCTTTGCACAGAGTGACCATCAGGTTGTAACCACTGATCCCAGGGCAGTGGCCATCTGTTTGTTTCTCTGCCCTCTGCCCCGTTTGTGCGTGTTGGCCAAGGTCAGCGCTGGTGCCTGGCCAGGTGTGGGCTGTCTAGGGAGCCGGGCTGTCTTCACAGGTGCTGGCACTGGGGATGGCGGGGCTCCAGGCAGCAGGCAGGAGCCTCCCTGGGATGTCACCAGCTCCAGGGTCTGCTCCACCTGCGGGCTCAACCCAGGCCAGCGCAGAAGCCCTCAGTTAGGAGGCAGGATCCTTTGCCATGATGCCAGTGTCCCTTGGGATAGCTAGTGGCAGGCACAGAAGGTCCTCAAGTGTTGGAATCAACCAAAGCATACAAAGGCTAAGGCCACAGATTGACACAGACCAGCCTTTCCTTTAGACTGGACTTTGAAGGGGAGGAGCAGAGTTTCCCAGACTGACCCCACCAAGATTTGTGCCCACCCAGCAGCTTCGCTAGGGGGAGGCCCAGGGTCTCCTGAGAGCTGGGGCTGTGCTGAGATGCGCTGGGACTGTTTAGGACAAGAACACAGCATGGCGCTCGTTCACTCATGGGGACCTGTCTGTGAGGTTTCTGCTAATATCTGATGACACTGGTGTCCCATAGAAGCTGGTTTTGGAAAACATCTTCTGCAGTGTGCTGTGTTGTCCATTGCTGCTCCTCAGGGCAAAGTTACTGTTGCCCGCTTGCTCTGATGTCACCTGCCCCTGTGATGTCACCTGCTCAGTCTGGCCTCGGTGTGCTTGCTATGCCCTCTCCCTGCTTGGGATGCCATTCCCCTGTCCTTTCCCTATCCATGCTCTACTGCCATAATTCCCACTCGCTCCACAGCCTTTCACAGCTGCACCCCAAATGGGATCTTTTGTCGCTTGCTGCTTTGGGTCCCCTCCAGTGGGCCTCAGCTGTGGACTTGCTATTTCTTTGTGTCCCCCGAAGCACAGTCCAGGAGTGCGCCTTCGTTCAGTTCAGGATGTGCCAGGTGCGTGGCCCCGCTGTGCCCTGGGGGCAGGTAGGAGACACCTTTCCCTGCCACCTTGTCCCCCTCCGGCCCCACGCATGATGTCGGGAAAGAAAGAAATTTCTCCCCCTCTGAACTTTGCTGCCTTCCTCTGCTCCTTAATATGCAGGGAGACAGGACAAGAGGAAAGGCAACCAACTGATTTATTTGCATGTTCTCTTCCTTTGAAATGATCCAGGGGCGATTTCTTATTTAATCATTAATGCCCTAAATCAGACGGTGCCCCATCCGTTAACCTCTGTCACTCCACATGGAGTCAGCCTAATAACCACTGCAGCAGGACTGATTTCCACTCAGTCCGCTCACAAGCTTCCATCTTTGGGATCTGTCCGCTGGGAGCGTGGGGAAGTCCCGTTACAGCGAGCAGGAAGGAGCTGTCCCCATGAGGTGACAGCTCCTTTCTGGCTACTTTTCTGTCCTCCTGAATGAAATGTGAAATCCTTTCCTGAAGTCAGTTTCTGACACGGCAGCCTGGGGCCGGACGCTGTCTTCAGGATGCTCATGATGGTGTCAGAAAGATAAAGCAAACATGGGGGACAGCGTCAGTGCAGGTGGACGTAGTCTCACTGCAGGATGTGGCCCTGGCCATGAGCCACTTGCTGTAGCTGCCTGAACACAAAGCAGGGTAAGAGGGTGATGTCCAGATATACAGAGTTGAGAGCACAGGGCAGCTGGGTGAGGGGAGAAGCAGCAGGAGAGAGGCTCCACCTGGCCAGGGGGACAATGAGGTTGTATCTTGACTGACTGATTGAGGGGACGAAACCCAGGGCCTCAGCCATGCCGGGCCAGTGCTCTACCTCTGAGCTGTCCCCAGCCCAGCATGCAGCGTTTAGATTGGGCCCGTGTCCAGGCAAAAATCCGAGGGGGTCAGAGAGGAATCACCTCTTCTACCCTTAGTGCCAGTGTCCCTCCTTCCCGCTGGGTAGGCGCAGAGGTGGATTTGGCGTCGGATGGGGAATTGGCGTTGCTGAAGTCCAGGTCAATCCTGGGTGCCCCCAGCCCTGCGGACCTGGCCACAGTCACAGCAGTGGAGCCAGGAGGGCAGAAGCTGGGACTCCATGTACATGCCGCAGCCCTGGCTGCTGCTCGTGGTGCCCACCCTGCCCACGTCCGTGTCTGGTCGCTCGTCCTGACACCTGTCACTCTCCCTCTGCCTGGTCTCCACAGTCTTGGTGCCAGGGGTGTCAGGTGAACCGTCCTGTCCAGCCCTGACTCAGAGAGAGAGGTTTTCAGGGAGATTTAGAAAGACCTCACATGTTACCGCAGGGATCCAAGGTAGTGCCTCTCCTGTCACCAGGGCTCATGGCCACCAGAGGCTCCACCCTCTTTGGTCCCTGTGGTCTCCTTTGATGCTCAGTGGGCCTGAGGATGTCATCAGGGTTTTCTGGGGAGAACCCGAGGTGCGTGAGTCTCAAGTCCGGGCTGCAGCAGGAACAGACAAGGTGACATCCACAGTGGCATTTAGACTCCACGCCTGTGGGAGCGCTGTGTCCACCCCTCATTTCTTCATCTGATGCCTGATCAGCCTGAACCGGCCCCTCAAAGGGCAGGCCCAGGCCTCTCCTGATTGTCCCCAATCTCCTAGACGCTGTCTCTCAGCAGGGTATTCCTCATCTCGTCAAATCTCGTGGAGGAAGACAGAGGGACGTAATCGCTGGTGTCCTCCGCAGCTGGTGTGTTGTGCACACTCTAGTTTGTGCCTGGTGGCCGCTGAGGTGCCAGGGTCTCTGAGGTGGGGGACGTGAGAGCTACTGTGTCTCTTGGACTCTGTAAATTACGCAGGAACTCGAGAATCACTCTTCTCTTTCCTAGTGGATTCAGGGTGCATTTGAAATCTGGCTAAATCTGCATTTAGCTAGATGATCCCCAGTTTTCAAATAGAAAGTAAAACCTCATTAATCATTAGTCTGGACCCCCATGGTTAGAATATGTGACAATTTGTTTATCTTTGAAGGAGATGCTGAGAAAGAGTTTAACAAGGAAATTATTGGGGTGGGAGGGAGGAGAGTACTTAACCTTTCTTGAAAGAAAGAAAACCCATGTAGTTGTGCCCTGGGCAGAAATAGGGGAGGGTGCAAAATACATGCTGCTCTTCTCTGTCCCCCCGGGAGGAAAATTGTTCCTCCTCTGGAAACTCGGAGCTAATGGGCTTGGTCCCCAACCATTTCAAGCCTGCGGCCGCTTTCCACTGTCAAAATATTTTCTGTTTTATCCCTGTTTCCAGTTATTAGAAACTGCATTTTCTTATATGTTGCTGGTTGAGAAGAAAAGTTATTCTGAATTCAGTTGATCTTTTAAATAAATCACAATAGCATCGCTGCACTCACGAAAAATTGTGCTATCTTTATGAGTCACAGTGTTCATTCGGTTTATAGATGACTCTGGGGCTCATGAGCCTCAGCTTCTGGGGGTGGGCCCACCTCCCCCATGTCGCCAAGGTTGGCAGTCTGCCAGGTGGGAACCCAGGTCTGCTCTCTGGGCTGAGGGACCCTTGGAGCCCTGGGCTGCGAGACTAGGAAGGCACCTTAAAGGGTCACCCCAGCCGCTCCCACTGGATCGATCTCTGCCTCCCTGGAGGAACCGTACTGAGGTCCCCCATGCAGGGACCAGAGGGGTGGGCACCTGTGTGGCTACATGGAATGCCTGCCACAGGCTGTCGCTTTGGGGCCCTGCATCACACTCTGCAAGCTGCTGTCTTAGAGCCCCTTACTGAGCTGACCCCCTGAGCCCACAGAGGGAATGATGTGGGTGACACTTGGGGGCTGCACGATTCTAGGTGGCAGCTGGGGATGGGTGAGGAAGATTGTCAGAGATCCCGGAGAGGGACAAGGAGGGTGCTGCCTTTAGAGCAAGTTAGATCCAAGGTTCTTGAGTGAAGGGTTCCCTGAAACTATAGCCAGATGCGTGCACATGGACATTTTTCTGGGCAGACGGCCTGTAACTCATTTGATTCTTGAAGCCATCCTGGCCTGGAATTTGGACTTTTCCCTGACTCAGGCTTCTTGGTGTCTGGTGGCTGGGAACCAGTGAGCTGTTGCAGTGTTAGTCAAAGCCTGCAAGTGTGAAATATCAAATACTCATTATGCCACAGCGATGGAGACTTCGCTTAGCCGGCCTGTTCCACCACTTTGTGGGGGAACGCTCAGTGCCAAACAGATGCTGGGAAACACGGATGAACAATGACGCTATCTCCCCCATTCTCCCACACAGGGTCCCCATGGCGCTCCCCGGGGCTGGCCTTGTCTTCTCCCTCCTGTCAGCTGCCCTCGCCCTGAACCCCGAGGACCCCAATGTGTGCAGCCACTGGGAGAGGTAAGATGTGGGCCTCAGAGCTGGCTCCAAGGGGCTTGTTGTGGGCTTGGCGGTACGGGGACAGAAGGAGTCAGGAGAAGCAGCAGCTGTCCACAAGGGCCTGTGGTCCAGTGGGAGGACAGCTCAGATGCTGCAGGACAAGGCTGAGCAGTGTGGATTCACCAAGATACAGCGCTATAGGAGGAGGGGGCCAGCTTATGTAACTGTAGTTGACAGTGTGCTGTCCTGTGCCTCCCTGCAATGTCCCACCCATTTTACAGATGGGGGCATTGAGGCCCAGAGGAGCCCAGTCTCTGTCCATAGCCAGCTGGGATGCAGCGAGTGGTACATCATGGACTGTGGTCCCCAGTGTCTTGCTCTGGGATGCAGGGATGCCGGGCCTGTTCTCCAGGACTGGTACAAATGTGGCAAGGAGGACAGGCCAGTGCCCTGCTGCTTCTGGTCTGGTGGGGCAGGGGGCTGCTGGGGAAGGGTGATGGAGACCATAGCAGAGAGCAGGCAGCATTTTGGCCGTACTCCCAGCTCGTGGAGAATGGGCTGGGTCCCTGCAGATGGTCTGACTTTGAAGCACAAGGTTAAAGTATTGATTTTGGTGAGCAGAAAGACAGTGACCAGAGACCCAATCAGGAAAAACCGAATTAAACCCTGGAATTGATTGGCCACGCTGACCAGGACGACTCTGCCACTTAGATGCTAATAAATCAAATGAATAAAATTAAGACGAAGGCCCAACGCAGGAGGTGGACGGGAGAGGAGGAGAGGCGCATCGGAGGTCCACGCTCCGTTTGTGAGAGGGTGCGTGGCCAGCTCCCGCCTGCAGCAGGCTGGACACTTGTGCACCTGGAGCTTGGCTGGCAGGCAGAGGACAGTGCCCGCGCCGGTGCCATGTTTAGCGACCCATGCTCTGGAGGAGTCCTGAGAAAATCCAGCGAGGTGGGCAGAATACAGACCTGAGAGGAGAAGCCCCCTGTGCCTCTGGTCTGGGTCTTTCTGCCTGCTGGTTGTGGGATTTAGGGGACCTCTCTGAGCCCCTCCAAGCCTATGCCTGGCCCTGCCAGTCAGAAGGACCGGGACGGAAGCTACAGTGTCGTCAAGGCCTAGGGACACTCCGGTTTCTCTTGTCCCGGGGAGGAGGCCCTGCTGGTGGTGCCTGCTGACGTCAGGGGGCCAAGCGCTAATAAGTACGACCTTCCAGAAGCCCACCCATCCTCAGAAGCCGCTGAGGGAGAATTTCCCAGCTTGATTAGTGCCTCTGTGGGCTCCTCATTAATCATGCCCCTCCACCTTCATACCCGTTGTGGGGTGGGGACCTCCCCTGGCTGGTGAAGCCTGGCCTGACAAGATTAATCGGCCCCTCATTAGCATGTTGGCAAATGAACAGCGAACAGCGTTAAAGCACCTAGCCGTGGAACCGGCACACAAGCCTCAGGGCGCGGACTTGGCCGCTGGCACAAGGTCTCAGTGCCAGACCTGCTCCGCTCACGGCATGCTGCGGAGGCGGGTCCGTCCCCCAGGGTGCCCAGGGCCACTGCCAGTCCTGGGAGGGGCCTGAACCTGAAGTGCTTCACAAAGGTGGGGATCCATTCTGCAGGCAGCTCTTGCTCCCTCTGTCCTCTGACATGGCTGGGGAGGAAGTAGCTTTCAGTGCCTAGCACGGGAGATAGACTCTTGCCTGCCAGGTGGTGATGAGGGCCAGCATCCATTAAACGCTTGCTGTATACCTGGTGAACATTCAGAATGGATCACTCGGTTTATTGTCCCATTCCCCTGACAGGTGGATACCATTATTCTGTTATTGCCCTCCTTAAATCCTTATTGTAATCACGTGAATTCCCTCAAAATATTTATCACACACTTACAGGCGAAGCTTACAGGAGTTAAATAACATGCCCGAGGATACGCTGCTAACAAGCTGCAGGCTTCAAGCGTGGCCCCATGTCTCTGGGCTCCAGAGGTGGGGCTCTCTGACTGCTTCATTCTCCTGACTCTGAGTTAGGTGTTCGAGAAGTGTCAGGCTTTCAGAGCTGAAGAGACCCATGGGAATGGTGATGTTCTGCCTCAGTTTCCCTAATCCTGGAGAGAAGCAGGGCTCTGGGCCACATCTCCAGTGGGCTGCCTGCTGGGAACATTGGACACAGTCCATTCTCAGGGCGTAGTTAGAATTTCCCACTTCCCAGGGTCCCTGAGTGTTGCTGGTGGCTCCTGGCCTCCTGCAGGGCTCCTGACCTTTCAGGCCTCCAAGAGCCTGCTGAGGACCCGCCTGTGCCCCACCGCCTTGCAAATGAGCCAGCAGTTTCCTCAGGCAAAGCAAACGGGCTTTTACAGCCTGGACCTGGCCATCTGGCCCAGGCCTGGGCGCCTTGGGGAATGGCGCTGAATAATACCAACTGACTTAAAAATTAATTCTCGCCGTCTCAGCTGAGGTACTCTGCAGCCCGTCCAGGGACGAGTGCACGCTTCAGCATTGGGCCTCAGTACCGTTCCATGCCACCCTGCCAGGGCGACGGGGAGAACGGCTTATTTTGGTGAAGCCGAGATCTGCTTCCCTGTGGCTGAGGGACTTGGGGATGTCACTTATACCATCTGATGATTCAGTTCCTCATCTGTAAAGTGACAGTCACAATCCATTTCCGTTATAAGATTCCCTGAGAATGAAAGGGCATTAAGACATTTAACATAGAGTACTCAATAAATATTAACAGTTACTGATAGCAGCTTTGTGCCCTGAGCAAACTGACACCTGGAGCCTCAGTCTCTTCATCTGTAAAAGGGGTCCACCTGCTTCCTGGAGTAGCTGGGACTAGGGGTGTGTGCCTCGGTGCCTTGCTAACATGGAATATTTCAAACCTTGCTGGCTGTGCCTTTCAGAGCCAACACAGAGTGACCCTAACCCTTCCTTTACTCACCGTCTGATGACTGAACAAATGAACTAGAATTTCAGCAAATCAGCTGGGCCAAAAGTCGGTCAGGCCTGGCTCCTGCGTCCAGCCTGGTGGGGGTGGAGAGTTGGGCTCCGGGCCTCGGGCCGTGGGCCAGGCGAGCCCGGCAGGGGTCTGCGTCCTGACCCTCAGCTCAGCCGTTCCCACCCTGACCACGGCTTCCGTCTCCTGTCTGGTTCTCAGCTATGCCGTGACCGTCCAGGAGTCATACGCGCACCCCTTCGATCAGATCTACTACACGCGCTGCACCGACATCCTCAACTGGTTCAAGTGTACCCGGCACCGGTGAGTGAGGCTGTCGGGCTGTGGCAGGGGGAGGCCGGGGAGACCCCCGCGGCGGGGCGGCCCGTCCACACCCCGCGAGGCTCTGTCTGCACATGACGTCGGAGGAGCCCGTGGCGGGACCAGGAGTGCCGGGGAGTCAGTGCCCCTGGGGACACCCTCAGTCTGACAGATGAGGACTGGGAGAACCCCGCTGACCCCAGTGGCCCTGTAGTGGTGACCTGGCTGCCTTTACTTCCTCCTTCTTTTCCACTCCCCCAGGCTCACCCAGGAGAGCGGTCACCTGGAGCCACTGCTTGTTAGGATCACCTCCTAAGTAAACCGTTCATCTTGGAGTCCTTGTCTCGGGTTGGCTTCTAGAAGCAAAAACATAAGACAGCTGCCTTCAGGGCAGATGTGGCCCTGTGCCAGGGCATCTGGCTTGGAGAGCAGAGTGTTAGGCTGGAATTCAGCCACATCTTGGCACCCTGACCACGTCTCTCTTAGCAGTGCCCGACACAAACAGCTGCACATGATAATCCTGCACCCTCATCTGAGCCCTCCTGCAATTTGTGATGTGATTTCATGTCATGGAAGAGTGCGGAGAGGAAGGAGTAGGGCACACGTTTGGAGGGACGACCCCGGGAAAATCACTTGATTTTGGGATTACCGGGTACTCATCAAGCATATAATAATCCTTGCTGTCCTTGACATGCAGGCCATTGAGGTCAGGAATATGACAGTGCCTTGAAAAGTACAAAGGAAGTGGGGGCAGGCGCGAGGTATTAGACACATGTGAGGTAGTGTTGTTATTTGAGAGGTGAGAAAGTAGCAGAAGAATAGGAAAGAAGGGTAAGACCATGTGGTGGGCCCTTTTCTTCGCTGCTAAACATCCATGTTGATTCCCGATTCCTCTTCTGTTTCTTCCTTCTCAGTTCGGCCCCTCTCTGGGGTTTAGGAGAGATTCCCGGTGGGCAGCGATGTGGACTGGGAATTTTGATCTGTGTGAAAAGCTGGTTTTCTTTGATATGTTGCTACTAATTTGCTTTGAGACACAGCGTAGATGTAATATCTGCTTTCAAATCCTTGTCTGCTAATTCCAACACCTGAGATGTCTCAGGATTGGTCTTCATTGGGTAGGGAACATTTTCCTATTTCTTTGTATGTCTGATAAGTTTGGGTTGTATTCTGAATATCACAAATGGCATATTATAGAGATTGGATTCTGTTATGTTCTTCTAGAGAGTATTAATATTTAAAAATTGTTTTAGGTGTCAGGTAACTGGGCTAACCTCACATTCCAAGTCCTGAAAATTCAGTATTTTTAGCCTTAGCTAGACTGCTTGGAATCTGCTCTCCGTATTCGTAACTCGGGGGCCTAAGTTTGGGCAGAGATTTGACAAAGAATCGGGGCTCCCGCTCTGCAGCTCCCTCCTTTCTGAGATTCCCCTCCCCCTTACTAACCGCTGGCTCCACCCTGGACTTGTCTCCTCGGTCTTTGAACCAGAGAGGCTGTGTTTTCTGTCTGAATGCAGTCACCCGAAGTATCATAGAGCTGGCCTCCTCGGGGCAACCCCCTTCTTCCGGTATCCACACTCTCCAGTGTCTGCCACTTCTGTCCTCTCTCTAGTGCCTTCAGGGAGTTGCTTTTAATATTTGTCTAGATTTCACAGTTGTTATTAGCAGAAAGTTTGGGCCGATAGTTGCTCCTCAGCCATTACCACATCTCCTCCTCTTGCTTTGGCTGTGAAGTGTTGACATGGGACTCAGTGATCATGGGATTGACTGATGGTGGGACCAAATGTTCGTGAGACAGAATGATGGTGGGACTGAATGATTGTGGGACCAAATGATCGTGGGATCAAAAGATCCCTCCTGGCCCCTTCACTGTTGCCAGACTTGGCTGCCTGTGGCCCTGGTCAAGGGCAGAGGCAGAAACTGGAGTCCCGCTGCCCCCCGGAGCCCTAGCATCCCTGGGCAGAGCCTGCCTGGCTCTGAGCTGTGGCTTTTCTGGGTATTTAGAGGCCAGGGCTGCCATCCATTCCCGCCAGGGCTGAGTGAGTAAATGGCTGCCTTCCTGGAGTGTGGATGATTTTGCTAAATTATTGAGCCACTGTGCAGCGGCTTTGCTTTTTTTTTTTTTTTTTTGGTGCTGGGGATCGAACTCAGAGCCTTGTTCTTGCTAGGCAGGTGCTCTAACCCAGCAGCTTTGCCCCAGGGTGTGCATGTGGACAGTGGCACCACCGGTCAGCTCTGGTGTGGCATCCTCCTCCTGAGAGCAGCCTGGTCCCGGACACTGCCCTCTCCTGCCTCCCAGCTGGCAGCAAACACGGTGAGGGAGCCAGGAGCAGTGGCCGGCATCTCTGTCCTGAGAGCTTTAGGGATGCGGAGGCCTCCTCCCCATTGGAGGGCTGGGGCCATCCTGATTGGTGGAGGAATTGGGATGACCTCTGACCTCTGAGCCATCCATGAATCACCCTTTATCTTGGGTTCATATCACCTTGAAATTGCCTGGAGCTGCCTTCCTGTGCTGGGAGAGAGCAGCTTCCCTGGGTGGCCAGCTCATCTTCCATGATGAACCTTTGATCAGGCGGAATGACCTTTGCTTATGACTTTCCCAAATATCACACATTTCCTGGAGGCCTGTGATGCCATTTGTCATGAAGTGAGGGCTTTAAGGCCCAGGAGAGCTGTCCACACCTATGCTGGTGAGGGGGTCCCTTTTCCACCTGGGCAGGTCTTCTCTGGGAGGCTGGTGTAGGCATCTGGTCCCTGCTGCTGGCTACAGAGCGGGGGTCCCCAGGGCAGGCACCCTTGGGTGCTGACTCAGGGGGACTGGAAAGAGCTTGCCTTCAAGGCTCTAGGCCTGGGCTTGCCCCTTGTACGCCATGACCTTGGGCCTCCTTTTCTTCCTTGCTGGTCTCTGATGTTCATTTCAAATCTCCTTGTCGACTGCTTGTGGCAAGCAGGCTTTGCCCATCAATACTCCCTCTGGATTTCCATCTCCATCTTCAAGTTGTCCCTGGTTCCCTTGTCTTACTACTTCCCTGTGGCCATCCAGAAGGCAGGAAGCCATGCTATGAATCTCAGTTTTCTCACACACAAAACAAAGGGTGGGGGCTAGGGATACACTAGATAGGAGTACAGTCTCTAAAAAAGAAATAGAAGACATTAAACAAGCAGGGCCCGACGATGGTACCACCGTGGGAGGTTGTAGGTAGAATCTTGCCTATAGATCTCTACACAGGGCCAAGTCTTGACACTCGCGTCTTGGTCAGGACCGGAAGCCCAGCCTCTGGCTCTTGGGCAGGATGCCGCTGCCCTGCCAGGTGGGATAGGCACTGAGCTCTCAAGCTCGCCTCCTGTAAAGGTCCCCACGAGCATCAGCCCCAGAACCTGGAGATTTCAAGGGACTAAGGAGAAGCCCAGGGTGGCCTCCACAGTGTCACCCCACACAAGCTCTCCCCAGCACGCCTGTTCAGGGGAGCCCAGGGAAATAGCAGGCTCTGCAGACACCGTGTCCCTAACACATTCCACACCACGGTGGCCCAATCCCGCCATCGATCTCCCTTTATTGTGTTCCCTCATATTCGAGGCCGCCATGCATTTTAAAGTAATTATTGAATGGCATCCTCGATACAGCTTAACACAAATATCATTCTAAACGGGAGGGATTGATTTTCAATACTTTCAAGTGGTTTTCTCCTTGTGCCTTAGGATCAGTTATAAGACGGCGTATCGGCGCGGCCTCAGGACCATGTACCGGCGCCGGTCACAGTGCTGCCCTGGCTACTATGAGAACGGCAACTTCTGCATACGTACGTAGGGGGGCTGCTGCGCTGGCTTCCGTGGGGATGGGGGTGGGGGCAGGCCTCTGCCGACCCAGGACTCCAGAAATTTCCTCTTGCCTGTGCTCAGCGGGCCAGTCAGTTCAGTCTCCTTCCAGGTGGACAGGAGCAGGGCAGTGCTGGGCTCTGATGGAGGTGGAGAGCAGTGGATGTTTCCAAATTGGGCCCCTCAGAGGAGCACTGAATGCCGGGCACAGGGCTAAGTCTGTACATAGCAGCTAGGCTGCCTCATTGGACAGCAAACCACAGTCCTGACAAGGGTAAGAGAGACCATGAGGCAGGGTCCCAGGAGGAGGGAGATTTCCAAAAAGACAGTGAAGGAAAGATGAATGCATCAAAGGCCAACGTTACCTACCTCTTTCCCTGTTTGTCTGCAGCAGCCCAAAGATGGTAGCCATAGTGTCCCCAGAAAGGCAACAGCTGAGGTACCAGCAGCCGCAGGGTCCCTGGGGACCAGCAGTGTGTGCAGTGGGCAGCGCCCAGGAGCAGCCTGCTGCCGGGGCACTTTCCAGGGGACATCTGAGCACTCCCACGATTTCAGGCGTGTGTCCCAGAAGCTGGGGGGCCCCTGTTTAACGACTGAGGGGAGACCCTGCCCCAGCGTGGCTGCCTTTTCCTGTTAGCATTCTCTTCGCCATCCAGGGGGCCGGGGGTGGGGTGGGCACAGGGCCTGGCCCCAGGAGAACTGGACAGACTGTGTGTCGGTACTGGGGACAAAGTGACAGTTTCCCCGCCTTTTGTTCCATTGCCCCTAACACCGGAGAAACTCGGTTCTAATTGTATTACAGGAATGAGTGAAAAAATGCTCCCGCAAGTGGGTTCAATAGTGAAGGTTTTGCAGAAGAAATACAAAGAATCCCACACAAAGCAAATTCCAGATGCTGTTTCTCAGCAGCAGGGCAGGGGATGGAGCTACAATGCTGGGGTGACCCGGGGGGCCAGGGTGGAGATGGGATGGGTGCTAAGCTGTGGCTGCCCCAGGAGCTCCAAGTGGAGCTGGCCAGGCAGGAGCGGGCTCATCAAACCTGAGCAGGGCGGACGTGTGCGGTCCGTCCAGCCCACAGCTCGGTGATGGACTCAGGAAATGACGTAGGAGTTGGGGCATCAGCACCGGCTGCAGGACAGATGAGCCCCATCCGATTCCCGGGAGTGGACGCAGTAAGCGCTCCGAAAATGAGGGCCGGGCGGAAGTGCTGTGTCCTGATTGCTCAGGCTTGGTCTTGCCCGAGGACAAGGAGGACGGCCCTCACCTTTTGGCCCTCTCCTTACGTGAGCGCAGGACACTTCCTGACAAGCAGGCGGCCACAGCTAGTCCCCCAGGAAGCCACCTGGAAAAGCCCGTTTCAGGACTGAAGCTTTTCCTAGGATGGGACAGCAGCGTTTTGGCAGTGACACGGGACATGGGGGCATCCTGGAACGGTACTAGGGGGTGACACTGGGCCCAGAGGACCCGGGTCAAGCCTCTCTGTCGCTTCTAGCTTCTCGCTGTCCATTTTCATGCCAGGCCCCAGACTGGCCACTCTCTGCACAGACACATCTACTCCTTCAACAGCCCTGAGAGACAAGGCACCTTACTTTCTTTCACTGTACAGATGGGGAAACCCTGGAGCCACAGAGGGCTTAAGTAAGCCCTCCAAGATCACACAACCAGAATGCGGCTCTGAGTCTGGGCTGCCTGGCTCCGGGGTCTGCTCGCTGAGTGAGCCCAGGCCAGACTTGACTTCCTGGCCCCTCCATTTCTCCCCCTGTAGGACTGGGATGGTGACACCTGTGTCACGGGGCTTGGTAAGCATCAGGTCCCTTCCCAGTAGCCTTGGTTCTTAACATTTTTCTTAGTCATGGCTTTTGTTTTAATTGCTTGAGAAGGTCCATGAATTCTTCCCCTGGGGGAATGTACTCTACATTCGTTAAGCTGCACCGTGGGATCCGTGGATCTCCGTTTAAGAATTTCTGCCGTGCACTCTTGTTTTTCCATTCAGCACACTTGTGTTGCTTCCTGCTGTGCGGGAGGCATGGAATAGGGGCACAGGTGCCCTGTGGCAGCTGCCCTCGAGTGCTCACAGCCTGCCTGAGGGAGGGGTTCAGGGTGGACATGGGTGAGGTGGGGAGCAGGAGGCTGTGGGGTGCCGGAGAGGTGGAGGAAGAGGAGATGTGGGTCAGGTAGCAGGGTCAGCTGCCCTGCATAGCCGTAGCAAAGTCCAGCGGGCTGGTGGCTTAAACAGTGGCTCTCAGCTGCGCAGATTGGAAGTCTGAGACGAAGGCATCAGCAGAGCATGTTCCTTCTGGGGGACTGTGAGGGGAGGGTGTGTCTGTCCCCGGGTGCCCTCCTGGTTTCTGGCAGCTTCTTGCTTGTGGCAGCACAACCTCAACCTCCACGTGGCATTTTCCCTTGTATGTGGGTGTCTGTCTGTCTCCACATTTCTTCTGTGAATAAGAACATAAATCATGTTGGAATTGGGCCCATCTTAATGGCCTCATCCTAATTGCAGTCTGTAAGGCCTTGTGTCCAAATAAGGTCCTGTTCTGAGGTCCCAGCGGTATGTCTTCAACCTGTGAATGCTGGCAAGGTGGAGCTCAGCCTTTCACAGGTGGGGTCGCCTGTCACCAGCACCTGCTTCTTCCTGCTTGCTGTGACGGGGTAGGGAGCAGACATCTCTGCAGCCCCAGGGGTGAGGAACTTGTGCAAGGGAAAGATGGGAGGAGCTTGGTGAACTGGTTCCTGCCGCCCCCATCCCTGCATCCTTCCTTCCCCACAGGGGTGGGTAGGACGCCTCTGGCTTCACCGGAACCACACTGGAACCTCTCCTCTCTGGTCATCTGCAGATATCGCTGAGTCTGCCCCTCACACCCCCCTTGTTACCAGTATCTGCTCTTGGACATACCAGCTTAGTGTTAGGCAGGATGGGCTGGGTTATGCTGCATAACAAACAAAGCCCAGATCCCAGTGGCTTAAAATAGCAGTTTTATTCCTTGTTCCTATCTTGTGGCTGTTGTGGCCTGGCTGGAGTCTGTTCCTTACCAACCTCACTGTGGACCACGGCTGAGGGGCACAAGTCTCTGGAGTGCTGTGGACGGCAGAGAGCAGTACTAAAGCCTATCCCAAGCCCCACTGGATGCCCCCAACCCACGGTCTACAGCTTGTTCTAATGTCTTATCACATACCTAGTAGTGTGGGCCGGACCAATAGACAGTACTGTCTCCCAAGGCTCACAGACTCCATGGTACTTGGTCAGGATCACCTGGAGGGCTTGTTACCGAGCAGACGGAGAATTTGCATTTCCAAGAAGTTCACCTGCGATTGCTGGTTTTCCAGTGTCACCTGGAGCCTGACTTTGAGAAACTCCAGGCTGCATGATGCTGTGCTGCCCCCAGCGTCTGGTTTTGTGCAGAGAGGCCCACAGGTGCGTCCCCTTGGTACTCAGGGCTTCTCCTCGTGCGCAGCAGGGAGGGGCTTCTGTCTGCCCAGGCCATCTGTCTTCCTGTTTCCCACAGGGAACTAATGCCTCCCAACTGCCGGGGGGTCTTCTGGCCCTTCCAGCGGTCACTGCTTGGGTTGCAGTGTGATTTTCACCCATACCTGGGAGCGGAAGAACTAACCAGAACCCCCAGGCATGTACGTGGTGATGGGTTGACTGGGCTGTGAGCTGCAAGATAGGGTGTGGAGAGGGAATCTGGGGGTGCAGAAGATTTAAACCCAGTGAGCTCCTTGCTCCGGTCTTGGGATCCAGGTACTGTGTTTCAGTGTTGCTCTTGTTTTACGCACTCAATTATTGCTTAAATTTAACTCATGTTTACTAATTTCTTTGCTCATCATCCGTCCTTGTAGCTCACCTTCTAGGGTCAGCTCGCCTCTTGCAGGCTCTTCAGTTGTTCTTGTGGCAAGAGTCTATAAGCCATCAACTCTGTATTTTATTCTTCTGAAAATGGCATGAGTTTGTCTCGCTCTCGAATGCTGGTTTAGCTGCCTGTGACATTCGAGGATTTTTTCTTGTTGTCACTGAAAGACAAAATAATAATAGCTTTTTGGCGCCAGCATTTCTACAGACTTAACACCCATGTAGGAAATAAAGCACAAAAGACAGAAGAAACCAGAAGTTCAAAAAAGTTCAAAAAAGGAGCAACACATTTAACTATTTTTATATGAAACCTTAGAAGAGATTTTTCATAGGTTGACTTGAGTAATTCGCCTTTTTAAAAAAGTTTTTCTTTCTTTTTTTATGCATACATGCTTGTGATACATAATGGTTTCATCTGTTTGGGGGACTGTTCCTAGATGTTTGGGAGATCTTGATCATTTTTGATTCCTTTGAGGATTTTGGTCTTTGTTTTCCAGCAGAGTGACAGTGTGGGTCCTTCATGTTCTGGACTTTGTCGACACACAGCTCAGCAGTTTCTCTAGGATGTGCCCGTGGGTGGAGTTATTTTTATTTATGCCATTTGCTTCTCAGAGGTACACACCTTCAAGCTAAGACTCGTGCCCTTCAGCAGTTCTGGAAGATTCTCGACCTCATCTCTCCCAGAATCTCCTGCCCTCCATTCTCTGAATCCTTGTCCGTTGACCTCCAGCATGTTGGATGCGCTCAGCCCGTCCTCTGTCCCCCCTAAATTCTCATTTTTCACCTCTTATCTCCATGCTGTGTCTTGAGCACGGTCCTCACATCCGTTTTTCAGATCTCAGCGCTGTGCTAATTAACCTGTCTGTTGAGATCTTAATTTCGGTGACTGTGTTTCCTTTTGAGTTTTATTGGTTCTTCTGCAGATCTGCATGTTCTTCTCCTGTAGCGTCCTAGTCTTTCATTATGAATTCTATTCCTTCTTTTATTGCTATAATTATTTTAAACATATTTCTTTTATAGTCTCTCTCAGATACTCTGTCTTGAGCTATTAGTTCTATTAGCTGAGGTCCTGGAGAATCTATCAATTCTCCTGTTGGCGATGCTTGCAGAGTCTGCCCGGGTGGACGGTTTCCTAGTAGAGGTCGTAGTCGTTTTGCTCTCACCTCTTCGGCCCCTTCCTCCCTGCCCCTGCCTTGCTCGTGTGAGAGTCTGCATGTTGGTTTTGCGTTTTCTCAGGGGGACACCCACGGCTTCCACTGTCTCCGACTGCTCTTCAGTTTGGTGGCTGGGCTTGGATCCCGCGCTGTGTGTGGTGAGGGCTCCGCTTTGCTTCTTACCTGCTTGATGAATGTGAAATTCACATCACATGAAATTAATTGGGCTAGAGGGTACAATTCAGTGTGGCATTCAGGACATCCACCATGGTGTAGCGACATCGGCTCTACCCAGTTCCCCAAGAATTTCGTCACTCCTAAGGAGATGCAGTTAGCAGTGGCTCCCATGGGAGAGCTTTTTCCCCATCCAGATCCCCCTGCTGGATTCGCAGGCCGATGGGCAGCGTTTCCAAGTTTCCCCTGCGTGGTGTGGGATGCTCCCAGGGCCAGTCTGCCCCATGTGGGGTGCGGGTGTTAATTCTCGGGCTCCCTCAGTGGCTGCGGCTGGGAGGTGTGGCGGTGGCCGGGTGTGATGTTCCCTGGGGTTCCTATAAAGTCCTCCTCCGCCTCACATTTACCCTGCTCTCCTTAGAGCTCAGCTGTGTACTTTTAAAAATACTACTGCTGCCTTCGGGGAGGCATTTGGGTAGCAGAAGGAGCTGCATCAGCCCTCCCACCCGGCTGCTGGGTCTGCCCTGGTTTCCGGTGTGCGGTGGAGGCGGGGCTCGTAAGCAGCAGGCGCGAGGTTTACCCAGCACGCTCACACGCAGCCTCACCGCTCAGCTTGGGCCGGGGAGCCAGCATTTATTACCCTCTTACAGAAGACAGAGCTGGAGCTCAGAGGGAATGAGTGGCCTGCCTGCCTGGCCAGGTGGCCAGCTAGGGGTTCTGACAGATGGGCCCGCAGTCCGCCTCCTGCAGGGCGCCTTCCTCAGCAGGAGGGTCGGGGGCTGGAAGAGGGAAGTGGGGTCGGTCACAGCGCAGGTGAGGAGGGAACTAAAGACGCAGTGGTTTGATTTCAAAATCTTGCCAAGGTGGGTCCCCGTGGGTGCCAGGGCGAAGGTAGCAGATGGTTATGGGGCTGGCTGTGTGTGTGTGTGTGTGTGTGTGTGTGTGTGTGTGTGTGTGTGTGTGCGCGCGCGCAGGGCCCTCACACATAGCTCCCAGGGAAGAGAGCGCCCCACTGGCTCTCTGAGATGTTCCCCCCCTGGGACTCTAGGCTGCTACGGTCACCAGAAACTGTGACCTGCCATTCCCCTTGGTCCCCAACACCTGGCGCTGAGCTTTGCGTCTGTCTGTCCTTCCATTACATTTGTTATCAGGCACCAGTTCCCTGCAGGCGCTGCCGCATCCTGAGGTCTGGGTGGTGGGGGATTCCGTCTCAGTAGGCAGGGCAC
Organism: Hystrix cristata; assembly: GCA_004026905.1. Lineage (NCBI taxonomy): Eukaryota > Metazoa > Chordata > Mammalia > Rodentia > Hystricidae > Hystrix > Hystrix cristata. The sequence continues at coordinate 40,388 of PVJO010002686.1, forward strand.
AGTTTAAATGGGCAGCAGGGTTGTCCCTAGGCTACTTGGCCATCCTGACCTGTCCCTGCTGGGTGGTCCGGTTGGGCTGGCCTCAGTCTGTGGGTTAGAAGGTGGGTTTCCGGGCTCAGAAGGGCGGGGTGGTGAGTCACACAGACCAAACTCATAAATCCTGATGTTCAACCCAGGGGCCAGTTGAGTCCTTAACAATGAGAAACACAATTGCTGGAGTTTTGTCCACTAGTTAGTGCTTTTCAGGCCCTAATCAGTTGTAATGTGGGTGAACTTAGGGTCTGGGGACCCATGGCACCCAGTGGTCTCTCTGGATTCCCTTCTGTTAGTGTATCTTAGATTTCCCTTGTTTCATGTGGTCCCTTCACTGTTTGGGGAGCCACGTGACTGCTGTCTCCCTGTGCCTTTATCCCTCCTGTCTCTAGGCCACCTCTACTGCCTCCGCCTCTCTTGTGCCCCTGGTGGTTCTAGGTGATGTCTGTCTGTCTGTCCCACTGAGGAGTGAGTTCCCAGGCAGAGGGATTGTGCCTCTAGCATGGCTGCTCCCCGCCGCCAGGCACGGGGTGGCATGTGGCCCTGTGATTACTGGATGCATGTAGTGGGTGAGCAGACTTGTACCCCAACACTGAGGGCACTCCAGAGCCAGGCAACGAACTTCGCCTGGGGATGGAGGGCATCCAGGATGACCCCATGGGTGAGGTTGGTTGTGAACTGAGTCTGGAAGGTGAATAGGAACTTACAGGGACTGGGCAGTGATTAAAACAGCGTTTTAAAGCCAAATTGGTCTGAGATTGAGTCTCACTCACTTAGTATACTAGCTGTGTGACCCTCTCTGAGCCTCAGTTTTCTTATCTATGAAATGGGGCTGCACTGAGCACCTGCCCTCTGGGCTGTTGGGAAGATGAAGTGAGTTACAGCAAACAAAGGGAAGCCTTGATCACTGTACAAGGAGCCAGGGTTGTACCTAAGTCCCTTCCTGAGGATCCCAGGCTGGTAACAGAAGGAGCTAACAATGTCATCAGTGTCAGGTCGTCCATGGGAACTTCTCAGAAGCCTGCTTCCCATCGTCTCCATCCCTCTGCACCTCTGAGCCCCCCGGCAGGTCACCTCTGATTCTGATCTTCTCTGGGTTCCTGCTGCTTGCTTGATGTCCCAGTGCGCTGCAGGCAGCACTCGGCCCGGCCCCAGTGAACTGTCACCCGCCTTGTCATCCTCCTTGCTCCTGCACACAGGAGGCCTTGGCATTGTCTGCTGTCTGCTCAGCATCCTCTTCTCCAGACCACCACGCGGCAGCTCGTGCTAGCTCATTCACCCCAGGGCCTGACACAGGGCAGGCTTCCTTTCAGAGTAGCAGCCCCTCCCTGGCCTCTTTGTCTGTCCCCTTCACCTGTTTTCTCAGCACCGTTACTCCCCTGAAATGTACTTCCAGAGGGATGAGGGACTATGGTAGTTTTCATAGCTGCTGCCTCTACTTCGGAAAGGTGCCAGGCGTGGCATAGATGTCCAGTAAATGTTGGATGAGTAAATGAACCAGCGAAGCGTAAGCTCCTAACATCACCATAGTCTGTGGGGCTCACGGTGCCCGATGCTGCTTAGAACACAATGTGACCTGGCACCAAGCCTCTGGCTCTGGTGGCTGCCCTCTCAGAATGCTGCCCCCCCGGGGCCTCCACCCTGGGGCTTCCCACTCTGCGTTGCTTCCCTAGGTCCGGTCACTGACTGCTGATGCCCTCTGTCCCACCCGGCACCCAAATGGCCCATTCGCTCCCCCTCCCGGGGCCTCCTGCAGGCTGCCCTGTATCGTGGGAACCGGGTGGTGGTTTCTTGTTTCTGCTCCCCGCCAGGCACTTCCCTCTCCCCACAGGTCCCAAGCTCACCCCACATCCTGTTGTCCTTGTAGCTGTGGCCTCCCTCGCTGAACAAGGAGCTCTGGAGGTTGTGGGAACCCCAACCCCTCGTGCTGGCTCAGAAGCTGTGTCTTGGGTAGGCTCGTTGATGAGAAGGGCTTGTTGCTGGTTTTTCCTGGGAACCTTCATGGGACCCCCAGAGGTGCTCTGCGGAGGGCCCTGAGTAGAGGGCGGCCTGTCTCGGGACTCTCATCCTCTTCCCCGACCCCTAGCGCGCCTCAGGCCCCCTGCACCCTACCAGAGTCTCAGTGTCTACACCTGTGTCCCATGGCTGAGAGGGGCCCAGGGCCCTGCTCCGGGGCCTAAACCCACTGTCCCAGAACCCAGGGCCGACCTCTGGGTGAGGCTGAGCTGCCAGCCACAGGGAGGCTGCGCAGAGAGGGCAGAGGGCAGAGGGAGCGAGGCTCCCTCCTGCTCCCAGGAGTGTGGGGAAGAGTGGCCATTGACAGGGTCCTGCAGTCGATGACTTGTCGGTCCCCAAATCACTTCTGATGCTTGCTCTTCAAGGAAGGGAGGCTGAGTGGCTTCTGCGAGAGTGGGACCAGCAGGCCGGGGCCTCCCGATGGCCACTCAGCCCCTGGAGGGCCTGGAGAGCCGAGGTGGGCGAGCAGGTGGGGCCAGCTGTGGTCTGTAAACACTTCCGTCAAGGCTGTGGTGAGCCCAGGGCAGGGTCCTGTTGCACGCACAAGTGCCACTGTCCTACTTTGTTGTAGGTAGAGCAAGGAGAAAATGATTGATTTAATTTGAGAGGAGCGTGCAGTTGTTGGATCCTGGAAGGAGAGGCTGGGAGTGATGACCGCTTAGCACGGAGAGCCCAGAGAACTTTAATATTTAACCTTTGGTACCCTTTCCCCAGCTTAGGTGTAATCCTGGACCAGACTTCCCGCGCCTCTGCTATCCCTGGAGGTGGGATGGGCCTGGACCCCTGAGGAAGGGGCAGCCCAACGCCAGGGTCTGGGTGTGATTTTGGGCATAGGGTGGGGGTTATGACTCTGCCCGTGTGTCAGCCACTCCCAGCCTGTGTGAGGGGCGTCTGTGCTGGGTAGGCTGTACCAGGTTAGGGACACCAGCCCTCAAACCAGGCCGCTGCGTGCTTGCCTGCGTGACTTTGACAAATTATATATCTTCTCTGTGCTTTCGTTTGCTCAGCTGTAAAATAGGGTGGCACTAGTACCTTGGTTGGGGCGCTGTGAGGATTAGGTAAGAATACACGGAACAGGCCAGGCCCCTGGTGAGTGGGGGGCGAGCAGTGGCCTCCATATGACCCGTGTATGACCACATGTCTTGGGTTTGCAGTGGGTGCCAAGCTCCCTTCTACAAGTGCTGGCACATGTCTTCTCTGCTTGTTACCTGCTGTGTATGTGTGTTGTGTGTCGCCCGTGCAAAGACCCCGTAACCCCACACTCATGAGGGCGTACACCTGCTTGCTGTGCTTTCGTGTTGCCGTGGCTTCTGCTCAGAGTCACCTTCCCCATCGTCATTTCCCATTTGCCTTCCAAAGCAGCTAGTGGCACGGAATTGTCACCAAGGGAGCCAGAATAGCTCCTTCGCTCTTGCTGCAGTGGCAAGGGGGAGGCAAACGACATCACCAGTCTCTTTACCCAGGATGAGTTGGACCTGGAGCCAAGGGCAAAAGCCGGGACCTGGAAAGAAAGGAGAAAGCCAAAGAGGCCTCCTTGCTCCTGGGGACGAAGAACTGTCCCTATCTGTGGTCAGCTGTTCTCCGTACCCAGCTGGAAGGAAGCAGCCAGCCTTTGTCCTTTTGGTGTGACCAGGTGGGGGCCCAGGCCTTGGGCTCTGTTTGTCCACAAGGTCCCCCCACCACACAGACTGCGGAGTTCTGCCAGTAAGTCAGCAGCGAGGGTGATTTACGGGGCTGTTTGTTTGCCCAGCTCACCTTTGGGCAAAGTAAATGCAGAAGCTGCAGAAAAATCTCTTTCAAACTGCTGCAGGGCTCAAACACCCCCAGTCCTCCATAAAGGGTTTTCCAAATTATATGGGCTAGATTAGTATCTCTATTACATAAACCACTTCGATGCCTGCTCTGCTTTGAGAACCGAGTCACTGGCTGGACCTTTTGTTGCTCTGTCCCGCCAGCGCCTGGTAATTGAAGATTTCCCTTTAAAAGTGTGTCAGGTGGAAAGAGCTCCTAATTTACTAAGTGGAGAGGCCTTTGTTAGGGAGACGGATGCTTTGTTCTGTCAGTCCCTTTAATCTTGTTTGCGCACAATGGGCCTTCAGAAGCGGAGGTTGATGCTGGGCTGGGAACAGGGGCAGGCCCGGAGCCCTCTTCCGTCTGCCTCTCCTCCTCCTCCTCCCGCTGGGTGTCCCTGTCCAGCTGCCCCCTCTATCTGGACTTTGGAAGTGAGGGGCAGGTGCAGACCCTGGGGCACACTCCGGCATTGTAGGAGTGGCCCCCTGTCTTGCTAATCAGGGCATAGCTCTTCCTTGCCGCGGAGCCCCAGAGGCAATATGGAGGTGTGGGGCTGCATTCTCTGCTGCTCGCTCGGTTTGGATCTAGGCGCAGTCTTCAGCCCTGAAGTCCAGTGCCATCTGGTGCCGGATGGGACAGCTTGGGTTGGAGGTGCGTCCTCCTGTCCTGGGCCGGGAGGCAGCGTTTGTTGCCTGAGAGTTTGCCCCCACTGCTGGCTTGTGGCTTCTGCTGGGCCTCTGGCAGGGGACGGCCTCCTGGAGCCTGGGCCTGTCCTGCTCACGGAGATGGAGTCCTGGACTGGCTGTCATCTTACTGCATGACTGGATGCAGGATTTTTCCTGTCTGGGAATGTGAGACTGAGGACCAAGGGTGAGGTTCTGCAGGGACACTTGGCAAATGGCTTCTTTAGTGACACAAATTGGAGGAGAAGCTAGAGAGAGCAATTGGAAAAGACCCCTGAGCCCAAGAGCGTTGGGCTGCTCGGCAGTGCCACAAGGTTGCCTCCAGGGGGCGGGTGTGGGATGAGCCCGTGGACTCCCTCAGCAAGCCTCCTGGGGACATGAGGTTCAGGGGCTTCATGGGGGAGGGCCGCTGCTCCCTGGGTGGGCTGTCAGAGACCCTCCTTGGAGATGCCACCTCTTGACCCGGTGAAGAGGGGCTCCAGGTTCTGCAAGGCTGCTCAAGTTTGAGGGGCTTGTTTGGGGCCATTGGCCATGCTGGGGACAGATCCCAGGTGACCAGACCCACTTTTTCAGAGCATTTGCCTTGTCAGCGAGGGGCGGCGAGGGCAGGGTCTTCACCTGTGCTATCCTTTACCCTCCGAGGACCAGGCATGAAGTCACTTGGAGACACAGAAGAGGTAGTGACTCACCCAGGGGCCCACAGCCGGGATGTGGGGAGCCGGGTCTGGAGCTCACTGAGGTGGGAAAAGCTGGGCGCCCGGTCCCCCAGGACAGGAGGTTTAAAGGACTCAATCCCCACTCCCGGCTGAGGTCTGCTCCTCACAGAGCTCAGGCTCTGTGCCCTGGGCTGCTGCCCTCCCTGACCTGCAACCTGGCTGAGCCTCCTCATGCTCCTCTGGTTTCTCTCTGGTCGTTTATAAGTGGTGAGTCATGGCTGTGCTGCACAGGAGCGCAATGGGCTTTGTAATCGCTGTCCCTGCAGACCGCTGCCTGGCCCTGCTGGCGGTAGAAACAGCCATCTTTTTCTCTCCTTCGCATGGCTAAGGCTTTCATGGCACAAACAATGCTCTAGGCTTCATTTCTGTGTTCACTCGTTTCTTCCTCAGAGCAACCCTCTGAAGTAGGGACTAACTCTCTCATCTTAGAGAGGGTGAAGTGGAGGCCCGGAGAGGTTGCCGAGCTTGCTCAAGGTCGCACAGCAATGAGGCGCTAGAACTGGAATTCAAACCCCAACACCTGGCATCGTCTTCATTAGAGCTGCCTGGAAGTTTGGGGCTCTGAGGCCACCTTCCAAAGCTCCTGTGTCTGGCTTCTCCAGGGGCTGAGGTGGGCTGTGTTGAGCTGATGGGGTGTGGCCTGTGTGACCCCTGCTGTGTGGGGACCCCCCCCCCCATCCTGTCCTTCTCCAGTCCTTTTCCTGCTGGAATAAAGCCTGGTTGAAGAACCTGGTATTCTAGCCCCTCCGTGACTCAGTTTCCTCATCTGCCTAATGGGAATGATCAATCACCTTCCACTTGGGCCGGCGAGGAATAGGGTGAGTGAGTTTGTGTAAAGATTTGGGTGGGGCTGGATGATGCAGTGGCACTGCCAGGCTGAGGACAGAGGATGGGACAGTGTCTGGATCCAGGAGACCCCTGAGTGTGGGTGCACAGAAGTGGGGTGTATGGGCTTCCTCAGAAAGGGCCCAGCTCATGGAAATGTGAATACGAAGCCCCGTCCATCCTGGCGTCTGCGTTCTGCTCACTCTAGGATGGGCCTCGGTTGTCACATTTCCACCGAGGGAGCAGAGGTGGAAAGTCTAGACCTGCATCCTCAGGGTCCTGGAGCAGTGAGGACTCGGAACCTCAGAGGGCACAAAGGAAGCAGCTACCGACCAGGGTGTTTGGTTTTCTACTCAGATCTCATCAGTCCTACAGCACAAATTTCTCTTGCTTTTCTATCTTTCCGGTGCTGGGGATTGAACCCAGGGCCTCCACACTGAATTGCATCCCCAGCCCTTTATTTTTTTGTTTGTAGCAAAGTCTTGCTAAGTCACTAAGTTGCCCAGGCTGGGCTGAAATTTGTGATCCTCCTGCCTCATCCGCGCAGAGTGCTGGAATTACAGCTGTACAGCGCCACTCCCCACATCAGCTAATGATTTTTACAACCCAAACAGTTGACAGGTGTAAGACGGGTCTGTGTCCACCTGTCTGGGATGAATCGGCCTTTATCGTTGGGTGACAGGGTGACCTCTCAAAGTCGCTTCCAGCCCGGAATCCTGGGGCGGGGCTGGGAGGGTGAGGCCCAGGCCTGCCTGGCCCAAAGTAGCATGAGCTGGCCATGCAGCCTCTGCTCCCTGCGTGGACCTCGGCGGTCCAGCTTTTGCACAGCTCTTGCTGCATGGGCAAACCCACCGCACCTCTGTGTGTGGAGGTCTTAATTATGTGCTGGGAACTGGAGTCAGCTCCCAGATCTGCAGCCGCCTGGGGAAAGCGGTTCATTTCCCCGAGCAGGCGAGGAGCAAGGGGAGCCATATGGCCCAGCGGTGGAACAGCTGGCTTTCCAGGAGCTCCCACCATCTGGGTGAATTCGGTGACTTGGATTTTCATGCAGATGTGGCAGCCATGTAGACTCACAGCAGTCAAGTGGCCTGCATCCCCGGATGCCCTGACCAGGGTCACCGCCCGAGCCTGTCTGCCGTGGCTGGCACTTGTTTGTGAGGTCGCCTGGGTTGATGCCTTGCAGCCCCCGGACACCCCACCTCTGTCTGCCCAGCCCGGGGGCCTTCCGCTTCCTGCAGAAAATATACATGTCGTGCCTTAGCAGCAGCCCCTTTGGCGGGGCTGGGAGAGTGGAGCTGAAGAGTGCTTAGTGGTTTGGGGCTGTTATATTTTCTCTGCTCTATGATCCGTGTTAGGTTAAAAGGGCCAGAGCCGCTTTTCCGTCCCACCACAGATAACTCAAGCTGGACAGGCTTCCTGTGGGAGAATTAAAGGTGATGAGGGACTTCTGCTTGGCGGGGACCGTTAATATCCTTCCCCCGCAGTGGCCCTCGCGTCCCCACCTCCCCAGCTGGTGGGAATGACGAATCCATTCTCGGATCCGCCTTCTGGATGGTAACTCTTCTCCATTGCTTAGCGGTGGCCACACAGCGAGAGCGCTGGGGGCGCGCTGTGTCCGCGCTGTGGTGGCTTCTCTTATTCCCTTTCATAGATGAGGAAGCAACGTACAGAGAGGCCGAGGAACCACCTGGAGGTCCTCCAGCTGGGAGTCGGGACGGGGAGGAGTCTAGAGTCAAAGAAACTGCCGGCCTAGGCGGAGGCCGCGCTCCCACCCACCATGGCGTTGGCAGCAGCAAGTGTTTTGGCACAGAGACAGCACGCAGCTTGCTGTGTGTCAGCCTTTCAGTGTCTGTCCCACTGACAAGCAGGAATTTCCATGTTAAAGAGATCCCGCTTGTGGCTTGCTGATCTCCAGAAGGTTCTTGCTGAAACATGCTTCAGGCAGAGGATACTGATGCCCTCTCACCTTTAACATTTGCTCTGGATCAGACACGGTGGAGGATGCCTGTCATCCCAGCACTCTGGGAGGCTGAGGCAGGAGGATCACAAGTTCAAGCCCAGTCTGGGCAATTCAGCAACTTAGGGAAACCCTGTCTCTAAATAGAAAGAGTTTGGGCTATAGCTGACTGAAGGCCCTGAGTTCAATCCCCAGTCCCTGGAAGGTGAGGGACATCTGATCTGAAGTCAGCCCGTCTACCCTCATGGTCGCCCCATGCCTCCTGTTTTAAGGATATGCCACTTGGGTCTCCATGATCTAGAGGGCCCGTGGCCCTGCCCTGTGCCTCATTTCCTGGCTTATGGGGTGGGACCCAGACGGGAGACGCCCCTCTCAGAGCTCAGAGCAGACTCTGGTGGCCTGCTGGACCTGTTACCTGTTCTCCGCCATGGCCCCCAAGGCCCAGTTAGGGTCTGGGTGTGTCCGTGTCTCTGTGGGTGTGAAGAGGGAGTAGGGCTTGCAGACTATTTGAGGGTCTGCCAGGAGGGCTTCGAGGAATCAGAACAGCCTTTTCCAACACAGCTGCAGCCGTGCTCATTAATTGCTGGCACCAGCAAGACTGATTTGGCTTTAGGTGGCAATTTTTTTTTCTTTTTGTGGTCCTGGGAATCGGACCCAGAGCCTTCACACTGAGCTACATCCCCAGCCCTTTTGTTATTTTTTTTATTTTGAGACAGGATCTCACTAAGTCACTGAGTTACCTGGACTGGACTCCGACTTGTGATCCTCCTGCCTCAGCCTCCCAGTGGCCTGGGATCACAGGTGCATGTCACCACACCCAGCTTGGGTGGCCCTTGCTGTGGGTAACAACTGTGCACGTGGTGAGCTGAGCTGAGCCCCCTGGGCCTTCCGAGTGGGTGGTGGTGTGGCCATGCCTGTGGGCGATGCAGCTGAGTGGGTACACTCGAGGCCTCTTTCCTTCTCGGCTGTCCCCACTGTGTCCTTCGCCATCATCCCCTTTCCTTGGGGTAGGCCATCTGACCACTCTCCTCTTGTTCTGCCCCGAGAGAGCGGTAGATGGGAGTGTAAACAGCCTCAGGTGACCCTTTGCCTCCGGGTCCTTAGGGGGCCCCTCGTCCCCCCCACGCCAGGACTCCTGTGTGCAAGGCGCAGGTGGGGCACTGGCCTGGCTCCTTCCCTGCACCCACATCGGGCTCCCCGTTCTCAGGGCCGGGAGGGGCCCTGCTGCTCAGGGTCACCAGCCACCCTTCACTCTTGATGCGTGAGCAGCATCTACTGAACTGCAGCGTGGAGGCCCAGATGCTGTCGCAGCCACAGAGATGCCTGTTTGGACTTGGCTTTGTTGACTGGGAGCTCATTAACTCTTAAAGGAGCCCAGGTGCATTTGCACTGCTCTCAATGAAGGCAAGGGATTTATTTTGGTTCCAGAATGAGTCTGTCTCCCACATAGCAGCTTCTCAGATACTTAAAGAACTGTCTCCCTTCTCCCTGCCCCTTGAACAGTATTTCCTTTTCCAGGTTAAGTATCACTTATTGACTTAAGAATTGATTTCGAAGGGCCTCTTATGTACCAGGCTCTGGGCACGGTGCTAGAGGGACAGGAGTTAGGGAAACAGACACGTTCCTCCCCCGGGAGCTCGTGCTCTGGCGAAGCAACATTCCCAGCTCCCTGTCGTCCTTGGAATGTCAGAAGAGCTGTAGTCTAGCTTGAATCGGGGCAGGTGACAGCGCAGATCCCTGTGTTCTTGGCTCGGATGTGGGGCCCAAGGTGGGTGTTACGGGTGTCTGCTCCCACGAGGCTGACAGCCTGCTCAGAGATTGGCTTTTAACAGTCGTCCCCAAATAGAGAATGGCTTTTTTTTTTTTTTTTGAAACAGGGTTTCGCTGTGTAGTTTAGGCTGGCCTGGAACTTTGGGCCATCTTCCTGCCTCAGCCTCCCAATTTTAGGCATGTGGCCCTATACCTAGCTTGAGAATGACATTTTTCATGGGCTCCATCAAAAGGATGATAATATGGGTATGGTGATGAGGGCCAGTAGCACAGAGACCCCACGATGAGAGAATGGGGGTTCTGAGAAGGGCTCTGGGTGGGGCCAGGGCCTGGGGGTGGGAGATAGACAGTGAAGGCCCCGAAGAGGAGCTTCGGTACACACTGAACTAAAAAATGGGGGTGGCCAGAGTGTGGAATGCTGGGGCTGGGGACAGCGTGGGACAGGGGAGGAGGAGGATGGGCAGACCCCCTGGGGTTTGCCCTGGAATGCAGCTCATGGCCTGGGCGTCCCCAGCCGGGCTAGAGGCAGTGCAGGTGAGACCCGGAGCGTGGGCTGGGGGTGTGGAGGCGTCTTTGTTGCTACAGGTAGCAGTGCTGGCCCTGAGACCACCGGGTACCTGGACTGTGCTGTGACAGTCACTAGCCTGTGTCCCCCTTTTCCCTCTACCCCCGCTTCGGGAAAGGACTGAGGCTGTGGGGCAACCCTGCTGACCCTGGATGAGACTTTACAGGGCCAAGACCGCAGCATGTTCTGGGACGGCTTGTGGCCAGCGTGGTGTGTGGCCTAGCGGGCTGTGTTAGACTGGCTTCCGGCTGGGCTGCTGCTGTGACCTTGGAGTGTGACCTTGGGCCATGCCCCTTCCTCTGCGAGCTGCAGGTCTGTGTCCACTGGATGATCCTGACTGTGTGCACTGCACGGGGGAAGGAGGGCCGGAGAAGAAACCAGGAGACTGAGGAGACGATGGGAAAGAAGGGTCTTTGTAAACCCCTCCGAAGTGCTGGGAGCGGCTCTGATTCCCCAACCAGCCCTTAAATGATTCTCCCCCCCTCTTCCTACCACTGTTTGCCGAGTCCCAGGGCTGCTGGTGTTACCTGCAAGGTGCGTAGACCAGAATCCGAATGCAGGAATCCCGGCTCCTGAGCTCACCATGGAACCCATCTGCTCTCCCACCGTGTGTGTCTTTGCCGTGGAGCTCGTACATCTGTCCCGCTGTGTGTGTGTCCAGGGCAGGGAAAGCTTCACTGTTCTCCGTTGCAGGTGGAAGACTGCGGGGACTGCGGCTGTGTTCCTGCATTATCGAGCAGGACCCCTGCCTGCTGGCTCCCTGGGTGGGGCAGCTTCCATAGCAACCCACAGGCTGTCGCTGGGCCTCACAGTGTCTCTGTTGCTCGGTGAAATATTTTGTTACCTTCCTCTTGTGCCTGCCCTCTGGAGCAGGGAAGCTATGAAGCAACGTAATTCGTGTGTATAAAGGGCTGTTTTTTTCCCACAGGGGAAAATAAGAATCCCACCTTTGAAGCTTTCTGGTTTGGGGCAGTGCATGCCATGGCTTCTTCCCTGCAGGCGGCACAGGGACCTAGCACCTCGCCTTTGGGCCTGGGCAGCCAGCGAGCGTCCCTCTGGACACCACGCAGTACCCGGCTATGGGCAGGCCTCTGTCCTCTGTCAGCTGCTGGCCCTGGTGTCAGGCAAGCCCCACACGCGAGGCCGTGGCGAATGGTGCCAGCTGCTCTGGGCGGCAGGCCGAGTGGATGCTGCAGGTCGTGAAGAGGCCGTGCCAGGAGCCACGGCGAGGAGCCCTGAGTGTGGGAGACCGCCCGGGTGTGGGGGACCTGTCCCCGTCTGTAAAGTGGGGGCAGTAACAGACTCACCTTGCCTAGTAGGGGAAGCACATGGTGTGAGAAAGCAGCATGCTTTGGGAATTAAAGAATGCAGCTGCCGTATGCGCTGATGCGAGGCAGAAATCTGTTTTTCTTTAATTGCTTCCTCCCTCTTTTCTTCTCTTCCTTCCACCAGCTATCTTTTCATTCCTCTCTTTCTTCAGATGTGTAAATGGTGTTCACAGGACAGATTGGGGTTGGGGGGAGTGGCACGCAGATCCACCCTTCAAGGAGGGGAAAGAGGTGAGGGGTCAGTTATTACCAGAACTGTGACCTCAGTACTGTCCCAGCTGGGATTCTGGGCAGGGCACCTCGGGAGCAGAGGTGCGGGCTGCAACTCGAGAGAGGGGGTGCTGGGGCCCCTGGAGGCTCAAGGTATCTCTTAGAAGGAAGCAGTGTCCTCTTGGGCTGCAGCTGGGCCAGTCGGGGTCCCATCTGCTTCCTCCCCGGCATCCCTCGACTCCCACCGCCCTGTGGGGCTGCGGCCTGAGTGGCAGGACTGGGGGCTCGTCCTGCGGCCTGTGCCTGCCCCACTCCTCCTCTGGCCTAACCCTGAAGGGCTGGAGTGACCGGGATGGGCTGAGCCATTACCGGAAGGCAGGGCAGCGAGGGAGGAAGAAAGAAAGTAGGAAAGGCGGAGAAAGGGGAAAGGGGAAGGGCGGGATGGAGCTGTGTGGCCTGGACTCTGGTCCAGGCGACTGAGTCAGGATGGATGGATGGATGATACAAGGAAGGGGAGGAAAGGAAAGTGGTTAGGTAGATAAAAGGAGTGGGAGAGAATGGAAAAAAGGCATACAGAGGCCGGAGGAAGGCATCTTACAAGATTGGGTGGAGGACAGCTGGCAGGAGGGGGACAGTGTCTTCTGTGAGCAGATCACACCAGCGCTGTGACACAGGGGTAACCACCATCTTGGGGACCCTGCGCGGTTATGCTTTATTGGGTCCCGAGGCCTTGTGTTGAGGCCGGCTGCCGTTGGGACATAGGTGCCAGCCTCACCTGCCTCCCGGGTGCTCCCTGGGTACCCCGCTCTTGTCCTGCGCCGTTGCTGTGTAGGTCACTTCCTCAGGGGCCATCTCAGGAGCGGAAGTGACTTTCAGGCTGTAGGCACGTTTTGGCCAAACTTGTTGGTGGGACAGACAGACTTGGTGCACACTTGCAGTCCCGACACTCGGGGAGACTGAGGCAGGAGGATTGCAAGTCGTAGCCGCTTAGCGAGACCCTTTCTCAAAACAGAAGGGGCCGAGGATGGATCTGTGTATGAAGACGTAGGTTCAATCCCCAGTGCCGCAAAGCAAAAACCAGCACCGACACGGGCTGTGTTGCCCTCAGCGCTCTCGGTGGCCCAAGTCACTGTCGTGGGGACAGATGAGTATGTGGACGCTAATGTGTCCCTTTCAAGAGGGGTGTGTGTGTGGCTACGGGGCCCTCACAGCAGAGCCCTGTCCTGGACCCTTTCTGCTCAGGTAGCCCAGTCTCCTGGTTAAAGTGCGTCAGTTACACACGCCTGGTTCCCCTTCTGGAGAGCCCAGCTTGACGCTTTTCGTGTGTTTCCAGAGCTTTGCTGTGCGTGTAGGAGGAAATGTGTGTATACTCTTTCCCTGTATGCTCTGGGCTTGGCACACAGGCCGGTGGCCTTTGCTTTTCTCCACCTTAGCCCAGCTTGGTGCCCTGCTGGGGTCTGCGCTGTCACTTACTGACCGTCTCCGCTGTGGATGGCCGGTTCGTTACTTCCGGGCTTTCGCCGTGGTCACCTGTGCTGCGGGAAAGAGCCCTGCGCCCTTGTCATGTTGTCGAGTTCAAGTGGGTGGAGGTGGTGCTTGTCCCCAGAGACACAGGACAGGACTGGTGGGGGAGCTGGGTGGGGGAGAACAGAGTCCCCGTCCTCGTCCTGCTGGTCCTCTGAGCTGCTGTAGCGTGGCCCCAGAGCAGGGGCGTCCTGCGGGAGGGCACCCCAAGTCACCGGGCTGCCACATCTCTAGCCCAGGTGACCCTGCTCCAGTCCCTGGAGTTGAGGAGTGACACTCTGGCCTCGATCAGGCCAATGTGCTGCTGCTTGTTGCCTCACTGGGTCCCCTCCTCTGCCCAGAAACCTCCCCAGCGCCACCCCTTTCCGTGCCCTGTGGGGTTGGGGCTGCTATGGAGCCTCCGGGCTGTGGAGCTCTGGGCTTGCTTCCTACAAGCTGTGCGACAGGTGAGAATGATTTTTTTTTAAAGTTTAAGCAACGCTAAAGCTTTAAATGTCCTAACGTTGTTTGAAATGTGAGGGGACACTGTGGGCTTGATCCTGGCTCAGGAGACAGTTTGGGTTGGGGGGATGGGAGTTAATTTCCAGATGCTCTGGTCTCTGATGTCAGACTGTGAGGGCTCTGAGAGCTGGTCACCCTGTCTCCTGCCACCTCCCCTGTGCTGTTCAGTCCGTGGGTGACTGTCCACAGGGTGACTAAGCACAGAGCTGGGGCAAGGACCTCTCCACACACATACTGGGTGGCAAAGGGCCTCTGTAAAGAGGACGTCTACCTTCCTGGGAAAGGAGGATGTCCCTAATCACTGCTTAGCGAGACCCACACCCAGCTCCACTGTGACAGGCGTGTGACTTTGATCAGTCTGATTCATAACAGCAGACTCCTAGAGTTGTCGAGGGAACCTGGGGTCCCTGGAGTGGGCCAGGTGCCGGGAGGGAAGGCGCAGTGAGGAGGGAGCGGCTGGCTGTGACCTTCCCTGTGGCCTTTTCAATCGTCTTTGCATTATGGTTATTAAAGCCCTAAATCAGCAGGGCTAAATAGCTCCTGATTTAGCTTCTTCTAGGAGGGAGATTTCAAAACCAGCAGGACCACGGGCTGCTCACTGCTGGGGACACAGCAGTGACAGAGCTCAGAAACCTTGTGTGGCTGTCATCGCACAGGATGGATGCTGGCAGTGGGCTTGCCGCATGCCCAGGACAAAGACCGACTCTGAATGAAGGACTCTGCTCTGCGGGTTGCCCACCGCAGTCACAGCCATGTCCTGCTCACCGGCCACCCCTCTGGTCCCAGTAGTGAGCCTTCTCCCAAAAGCTTGACCTTCTTCCAGAGACTTCTGGTCCACTGCTGATGACAAAAGACCAACCGTGACAAGTAACCTGTGCCAGGATGGGGTAGGGCAGGTGCTGCAGGCGTGGATCGGGAGTATCTTAGCTATTGAAGTTGGCTGGGACGACTTCCTAAACCAGGTGACTTTTGAAATGACACCTGAGAGATGAGTCAGGCAGGTGAGGAGGAGGCTGCAGGGGAGACCAGCATGTGCAAAGGCCCAGGAGTTGTCAGCAGGCAGTCCCTGAGGAGGCCCCTCTGGAGGGGAGATGGACCTCACGTCAGCCCAGGCAAGTGGTTGGCATATTGTTGCAGAAAGCAACAGGAGGCTGAGGCAGGGGGATCGTCTCATGTTTGTAACTAGCCTGGGCTACATAGGGATTTCAAGGCCTGTCTTTTGAGACCCTGTCTCAAAATAATAAATAAAATACAGGCAGAGAGGCCCAGGTTTGTTCTGGTCTCAGTTACCCACTGGGCATGTGTAGGCCCGAGCATGTGTGGACCAAAGGGGCTTAAAGTAAAGCAGCTTGGAGTCCCTGACTGCCTCAGAAGGAAACACAATTGCATTTGTGGGGGGCGGGTGCTGGGGATGGAACTTGGGGCTTTGCACTTGCTGGACGAGTGTTTTACCACTGAGCTAAATCCCCAACCCCAGGAAACACAAACGGAACTTCTAATAAGCAACAGGCTAAAGGCCTGGGAGTTGGCTTGTCCTCTGTGCCTCTGTGTGATCCTGGCAATTTCACTTTCTCGTCTGGTTTGTTCTCAGAGTCGCTGCACTGGGGGCTCCCTGGGTTTCGTGGCACCCTGATTTTTGAAGCTGACAAAGCTGGGAGAAGGAGGGTGGGAAGAAGACATACTGTGCTTCTGCGGGGTAGCAGGTCCCGAGTCGGGGCCCCAGAGTGCACCTGCCCCTGTCCCCACGGAGGCCTCTGCCGGTCTCAGCTGGAGAGAGGACACGGGTGCGTTTGAGTGAAGCAGGAACAGAGGGGCCGTCGGCTGCTGGCAGAGGAGCTCGGCTGAGGGTCGGTGCGGTGCGTGCAGGAGGGCTGCAGCTCCACGTGGTAATCGGGACTGAGTTTTTTGTTTGTTTGGTTTTGTTTCTTGAGACAGGGTCTTGCTATGTAGTTCAGACTGGTCTTGAACTTGACGTGTAGCCCAGGCTGGCCTCAAACTCATGGAAATCCTCCTGCCTCAGCCTCCCAAGTGCTGGGATTACAGGGGTGTGTGTCACCATGCCCGGCTGAGGGACTGTGTCATTTGTTGGCCCTTTCTGCCCCTATGTGCTGTGGTTCTGAGTGTCAGCTGGAGTCCCTGAAGTCAGCTTATTTGAGGACCAAGCATGTGGTGCCTCCTTCAAAACCAGCAATGATGGGAGGAAGAGCTGGGGTATCTGGGCTCTTGCTGGGAGGGGCCCACCGTGCCCTGCACTCTGCCGCTGTTCTCCTGTGCAGCCCTCGCAGCCCTGATTCAGGCAGGCTGTGCGGCCTCTCAAGGTCATGTGGTTGTATCGGCTCGGACCGCGCAGCCTTCTAGGTAGAAGCCCCGGGACTGTGACCCAGGCCTGTCCCACCCAAAGTCCCGGCGCTGATGCGTTCCTACCTGCTTGGGGCCTCCCTGTCCATCTGTCTGTCCTCCTGGCACCTCCCCCTCTGAGCCTGTCACATGAGCTCCGAGAAGACCGGCCCCTCTGGGCAGCCGAGTCACAAGGCAGAAGCTGGGGACGGGTTTAAATCAGCACGTTAAAAACTGCTCGACAAGCTGCGTGTTTTGCTTTCCTTGTAGGTGGTGAGGATCAATTTCCCAAAGAGAAAAAAATCAATCAGTTGGAGTGTGTCTTTCTGGGAAAAAAAAAGTCTGGCATCTGTTAGGTGGGGAAAAAAAGACCCAGAAAAAGATTTTCTTGGGTTGCATGCGTGCTGCGGGTTGCTGACTCAGGGCCGATATCCCGACATCATGAACAGGTCGGAAGCTGTCGCTCCTCACGGGGACACGGAGGAGGGGGGCGGGCAGCTCAGCTGTGTGAAGCCTCTAGAGGGGTCTGGAGGGGTCTGGAGGGGTCAAGCAGCCCCGGAGGCTGGCAGTATCAGGAGGGCTCGCTGGTAAACGAGTATTAGCACTTAGGCTGCAGCGAAGAGACACAGCGAAGTCTCCAGCAGGGGAGTGCTTGTCGCCCACTGCCGTTGGATGGCGTGTGGTCCAGACGGGCCGGGATGCCCAGACCTCAGTGCTGCAGTTCTTGCTGTCAGGTTTTGCTAGAACAGTCCTTGTCTACTCAGTGTAGAGGCGCCAGCATTTTGCTGAAGTGCATTCATTTGCTGTCCCGCTGTGGGGGGATTCAGGGCTCGCCCCCAGCCACACTAGGATGGACCGACCACATTGGAGACAGGCAGGGCCCGGGCAGGGGTGTGGGGAAAGACAGATGGATTCAATTAGCAAATTTTTGTTTTTGTTTTTGAGACAGGGTCTCGCTAAGCAATTCAGGCTGGCCTTGAACTCTCAGCAATCCTCCTGGCTCAGCCTCCTGAGGCCAAGATTACAGGCATGTGCCCCCAACATCCAGCTAAAATTTTTTATTATTCCATGTTTGCAGTACATAATGATTACATTTCTAGTGATTACATTCCTAGTGGGGAACTGGTACATATACATAGCATATCTTAATTATTTTTATGTCCCTTTCTCCTCTCCTCTCTCCATCTCTTGGTCCCCTTCTCATTTGCAAAAGATTTATCTTGCTGTTTCCTATTATCTTTTATTTTGTACTCTATTTATACTTTGAGTTTGTCAAGAGAAACCATGTGATACTTAAGCTTGTGTGTCTGGTTTATTTCACTTAACATCATGGTCTCAAGGTACATCCATTTTCCTACAAATGCGTCAAGTTTATCCTTCTTTATGGTAGAGTAGTACTCCATTGTGGGTAAATGCCACACTTTCTTTATCCATTCAGCTCTTAATGGACGTATAGGCTGCTTCCAAGATTTAGCTATTATGAGTTGTGCTGCCGTAGACATGAGTGTGTATGGATCGTCGCATGTTGTGTGAGGCTGTTAACTCTTTAGGGAAGATACCTAGAAGGGAACAATTGGGTTGAATGGAACCTCTATTCAATCCATGAATGTGTACGGAGTTCCAGTTGTGTGCCAGGCACCACGCTATGTACAGGGGCATGAAGAGGCCCGTTCCTCACTATTGGGGAGTTTCTGGGGGATGGAGACACAGGATGGAGTGTAGCTGCTGTGGTCTGTGGGGCAAATGAGATGCCGTAGGAACAGGAAGAGGAGTTCACCAGGCAGGGCAGTGTGGGCAGAGCAATCTTGGGGAGCTTCCTGGAGGAGGTGGGGTTCAGGTTAGTGTGGCAGATAAACATGAGCAAGTGGAGGGAGAGCTGGGCGTGGAAGAAGGAGCCCGTTGTGGGGGAAGGGAGACTCACTCCCATTGCGAAAGCATTTCACAGCTGCAGGGAGGGAGGACGGCACGGCTGCCCAGGCTGGGAAAGAGGGCCGGCTGGCAGGGTAAAGCTGCCTGTCTCTGAGAGGCAAGGTGCCTGCCGCAGTGGGCTCAGGGGTCAGGCATCGCCCTCCCTGTGAATCCCTTGTGTGTCTGCCCATCCCCCAGCATACGGAAGGATCACCCGCTCCCTCTCAGGGACCCCCACCCTGTGCAGTCGTAGTACCATGTCCCTTTCCTGGTGACATGAGTGCAGGGTCTGGCTCGTCATCTGGTACACAGTAGGTGCTTCATAAATGCCTCTAGCGTGAGTACTCAGAGGCAGGGATGGAGTAGATAAGTTCGGAAACAATGATCAAGGGCCTGGTGAGGTGCAGCCTGAAATCCCAGCGCTTGGGAGGCTGAGGCAGGAGAATTGCCATGACCTTGAGGCTGTCTGCAACTTAATAGTGAGTACACGGCCAGCCTGAGCTATATAGAGAGATCCTGTACAAACAAACAAACAAACAAACAAACTCAAAACAAAACAAAACAAAAAGATTTCTATGTTCCCGGTACCAGGCACCATTCTAAGCAGTTTGATCTACTCATGCTTTTAATTCTGCGACAGACGGAGGAGTTAGGGAACCATAGCGTTCCACAAGGGAAAGTACCGAGGCCCAGGGGCGTTAAATAACTTGCCTGAGGACGCGCACTGGGGAGTGGTGGAATTCGAACCCAGGCCACCCAGCTTCCGGTCCATTCTCTGATGTCCTTGCTGTCCTTGGATGGGAGCTGGAGTGTAGCCCTTGTCCCTGGTTCCCGGCTCATGCAGGGCAGCTCTCCCTGTGGCCCCAGGCCCTGCTCTTCAGCAGAGGGCTCGCCGCCTGGCCACCCTGATGGTGGGCCAGGGCCTGGCCCTTGTGTGTCTTGAACTTCTGCTTTCCAGCCCAGCACACAGCGCGTGCTCAGTAAACACCGAGTGAATGCATGTGCGTGTATGTGTGTGCATGCGTGGATGCATGTGTATTTGCACCAATAAGCAGTCGGCGCACTAGGGCAGGGAGGACTCTGTGCACAGGTCCCCCAACTCCACCCAGCAGGCCTCCCTGTGGGAAAGAGCCTCCCCGGGCTCCTTCCCTCCTCTGCCTGCTTCCCTGGGCTGTGGGTAGTACTCGTCATCACCTAGAGCTGTTGGCATGTTCCTCCCCTTCCCCACGCCCTGTCCACCCCTCTTGGGTTCTGAGGGCTCCTGTCCTCCCTCCCTGCCTCGGGGGAGTGAGGGATCTTTTCCAGGCCCAGCTCAGGCCACTCTGCCATTCTCTGAGCCTAAGAAGTCCCTAGGGCTGTGATGTCCTAGGAAGAAGAATATTAACAGTGAAGAACAAAAACAAGGGCACCAGTTATAACTAACCTCTGGTTCCCAGTACTTTGTGCAATCTACTTACTGTTGTCAATAATGCTGTATGTCAGCGCCCACTTTATAGATGAGGAAACTGAGGCCCGGAGAAGTTTCTGCAGGTCATGCAGCTAGTCAGTGGCAGAGCAGGGGCCCAGGAAAGCCACATCACTGCAGGATGCCATGGAAGTAGAGATGTGCGTCTCTAGGCCCGTACGGCAGGATGGAGGGGGTGTTGCCAGCAGGTCCCCAGACCCCAGACCAGGAAATTGGTGGTCTTTTAGTGATCTTCCAGTATCAGCCCTGCAGTGAAGCCCCAAAACAGTCATAGTGATCTGCTCCATGTGCCTCGGGGCACGGGGGAATGGGGTGCAGGGAACACTCCGGAAGCCACATGCTGTAGAATTTTGGGAGCTCTTGCCCTGCCCCGATCCCTGTGCCTTCTTTCTCCGCCCTGGGTCGTGGCCGACTGTCCAGGGAGTGTGGAAGTTGTCTGTATTTATCTTGACCTGTTCATGTGAGTAATTTTTATAGTTCCATTAACTAGTGAGACCATTTGCAAACTGCCTGGGAAAATATATTACCACACAGACCTTGGGGACTTCCGGGTCACCTTGGCGGAATGCTATTAGCGTGGAGCACTGACTCAGGGGACCCCCCCAGGAGTGGCGTCGTCTTGGGTGTTTGCAGAGGAGACCCCAAATCTGGCTCTCGTACCTTTGCTTGATGATGTCTGGGCAAGCTTGCCCTCTGCCAGGAACGATGTGCCAGCTCTGTGTGCATCTCAGGACACACTGTCCCCGCGCCAGCCTGTGTGAAGTACACACATGGCCGGATTCAGTCGGTTAGAAAGCCGGTAGTGGTGGCCATCAAGCTGGAGGGCACAATCAGATCGTGGTCTGCAGCCCCTTCTTTCGGATGGAGAAACTGAGGCTGAAAGTAGGGAGGGGGCCATGTACTCACACAAGGGACCCAAGGCTCAGTGTTGACACAGTGTGTGGGTAGGAGTGCAGCCCGCGTGTGGGATCACTTCTTGACATAGTTGGATCAGCTAGCGAGAAACATGCAGGCTGAGGGTCACCGAGCAGAGGTTAATAATAAAGTGATCTTTCACAGTGGCGTGAGAAGTAGAAACCATTCAGAAACAGTGCAGCATTGAGGGCTAGCAACCGAGGCAGCCTCTCCCTTCCCTGAGCCGGAGGGGAAGGATCAGCCCACCCACCCCACAGCCCGACGTGACCCAGCTCGCCTTCTGCCCACCTGCCCCCCTCCTGCTGTTACTTCCCATTGGCCGCACCCATCCAGAAGCCAGAGGGCACTACACCTTGGGGGTCCGCGTCCAGGCTCAGGGGAAAGCAGAGGAGCTGTGGAGTGGGTCGAGAGGGGTGAGTGGAGGAGATCTAGTGCTGGGCATTCTCTGGGGTGAGCCCCGGTTGTTGTCTTTTACAGAAGGCACGGATACGGGATATGCCAGTGCTCTTATACATTCATGGGAAAGGGCAATTAAGAAAAAAGAAACAGAACTCTGATCTGAGCATGGCGGCACATGTCTGTAATCACTCTGGGAGGCTGAAGCAGGAGGATTGCAAGTTGGAGTCCAGTCTGGGCAACTTAGTGACAGTGAGAACTTGTCTCAGAAGGGAAAACAACAACCACCACCAAAAAAGCTGGCAATGTAGCTCAGTGCAAATGCCCAGGACTGCAAAAAAGAAAGAAACGCCTAACCTTTAAAAAACCTGCTAGAGGAGAGAGACGCAGACCCATCGACTGCAGCACAGTGTTGGCTGGATCATCTGTATTCCTTGTCCCCAGTCCCCAGGGGCAAAAAGGGCAGACGTAGAGTGCTGGGTTTGGGTGGTGGACGCCCCAGTACCTGGGGGCAGACTCGGAGCTCCGCTTTAGGGAGAAGCAGGGGCATCCTTCGGATCTCTAGGCACCTTTGGGACAATGTTTTCCCGTCTGGCATAGTGGGGAGGAAGTACCTAACAGAGGAAGGAAAAAAGAGACCTTAAATATCCTGCAGTCCAGTTTCCCCCATCCGGGAACTCCTGTAAAGCACCTGGAGTAAAGCTACAGGCTTTGCTGGCCGCCAGCCTCCGGACACCACCTCGGAGTGGACAGCTCTGGGCAGTGTGTTAATGATGGCTGTGGCAGTGTGGCAATAAAACTTTATTTACAAAGACAGGTAGCCTGCCACTTTCAGAGTCCTAGATTGCGGACCCTTCCCTGCTACCTATAGGTCCCTGTCCTCCACTGGTGTGGCACAGTGACCAGCTGCTTCCTACCTGGAGAAGCAGCCCCTGGAGCTGCTGGGACCTTGCGCCCAGGCCTCGTGGTCCTCACTCAGTGCTGTCACCTGAGGAGTAGAGGAAAGACGCCTGCTCCTTGTGATGTCAAGAGGGACTTTGCTAGGCCAGAGAGGAGACGGGGTTTAGGAACCAGAAGACACGGGGCACTGGCGGGAGGGCAGCACGTGGTGATTCTTGTTTGCGGGGACCCCGGGCCTCCTCTGCTGTTGAAGTCCCTATTTGCAGAAGCTACAAGGCCAGAGAGGAGGTCGGGTGGCTCGAGAAGGACGCGACAGCTCCGGAGATCGGAGGACTCCTCTGCGATGGGCGGGATGCGGGAAGAGAAGCCCCTGGCCCGCCACGGGCTGCAGTGAGCGCCGCGGGGGCAGCTGAGTGCGGGATGCACACACTGAGCGCCTGCTGTGTACCGGGTAGCATGAGGGTTTTCCCAAGCCAGGTAGGAAGCAGTCTGTGTCCCCCGGGGGATGGAGATGGCAAAGGGGGATATGTGCTGACAGTGGAGTCCCTCAGGGCATGCTGGGATGGCTCAGGCATGCGTGCGAAACCCCTGAGACCCAGCACATAGTAGGTGCTCAGAAAATGGTAACACACGGGAAGTGGTAGCAGCCGTCAGCACACTCGGCTGTGTATGTATGTTACACATTACTCACACACGTGTGCAATGATCATAGCAGCTCATGCAAACCAAGCACTTACAGTGCCTGGGTCCTGGTCTAAGTACTTTGTATGTATCACTTCACTTTAGCTTTGCAGCGACCTATGTGGTGGGTCCTACTGTTCTGCCCATTTTGCAGATGATGGCGTCCCATATCCTAATTACAGTAGGTAGGCCTGGACTTCGATCTTACATCATCACATTGTCTCCTCCCTGGCGCCTCCCAGCAGGGGCCGAGAGGGCTTGCTGCAGGGCTGGCCCCGACCAGTGAGTGAGGGTGGTAGGGGGTGGGGACACAACTGGCTCCTTGTCACAAGGATGTGGCGTTAGTGTCCAAGGTGACCCTGCCAATGGCACCAGCCAGGCTCCTGCAGCACTTGCTGTTCCCCAGGCCTCACTCTGGCCACCACACATTGCTTGTTCCTCAAAGCCCATGAGGCCCATCCCATCACCGTCCCCCACTGAGCAGATGGGGTGGCACAGGGGTGGAGGTGACCTGAGTGACCAAGTAGCCTTTCTGGGTCCAGACTCCACAGCTTGGGTCAGTCTGTGCGCCTCCCCCACCAAGTGCTGGGGATTGAAACCAGGGCCTTTGCACCAAGCGACACCCCCATCCCCTTTTTTATTGTTTGAGACAGGGTCTTTGAAAGTCACTAAGTTGCCCAGGCTGGACTGGAGTTTGGCATCCTCCTGCCTCAGCCTCCCAGAGTTCTGGGATTAACACATCCAATTTAGTCTGTGTTTTTAATCACTGACCCCTACTTCTCCTGGAAGATGTTCCTAGCGCACCAGGAGGTTAGAAGCAGGACAGGTGGCATGGGAAGCTGCCCCCGTGACATGGCTGGTCCCATCAAGCCTGCCCTGGGGTCCCTGGCCTTGAGAGCAGCAGCCCTGGAGAAGCCACTTGATGAAAGCCCCATGTGGAGGAGGAGGCAGGGAGGCAGAACCCTCAGCCCTCTTCCCAGAGGTGAGCCCTGTGGGCTCCAGGGTCAGAGCAACCTCGGAAGCCCCCGCTCTGAGACAGTGACCGTGCACACCCCGGGCCTCAGTGAGGGGCTGCCCTCTGGGGCTCCAGGGTCCTGGAGTGGTGGCTCTCCCCACAGCACCCCCCCAGCCCTTGTTGAAACACAAAGTGGCCCAAATGCCAGACACCGCCGTTTGCTGTCAGTATTTCTGGCTTCACCCAACACTGTCCAAACAGCACCATGAACTATAAATGGGTTGAGGCTTTCACAGACAAACGGTGCCGGTGTCATACCAGGACCATGAGCCGGGGGACAGCAAGGTCAGGAAGGACTCGGGGACCCTGACCACATCGCTGGAGGCAGGCCCAGGGCTTGTGGGGTGAGCCCTGCACATGCAGGGATCTGTGCCTGCTGGGCTCTGTGCCTATAGTCTGCCCCCAGGTCCTTGGGACTTTGGGAGGGACCCAGGAAAAAGGCAGTGGAGTGTGGGGCTTGCTCGGAGCCCCTGACTTTAGGGAGAGGCCAGCGATCAGGTCTCCGGTTAGAAGGGACAGTGGGTGGGACACGGGTATCCTTCTTCCCCGAGGTTGCTCTCAGTGTGTTGAAGCAGCCGTCCTGGCCCCTGTTGCCAGCCCTTGCTGACCTTCCCTGGTGGGGGGGCACCTGCAGCACCCCATGCTGATCCCTCAGCTCTGACCCCCCTGAGCCACAAGGCCAGGGTGGGGGACTCACACCCGAGACATACCAAGGCCCTGGGGTGTTGGCCCCCTCACCTCCCTCCACCTTCGGAAGCCTCTATCTCCAGAAACATTTTCCCTGAGCGCCTTCCTCCCTGGGTGAGAGGCCACATGGTGTCCCTGAGGTCACAGCTCCTCAGCCTCAGTTTCTCTGTTCTGAAGTCTCTTCCAGCCCTGACGTTCTCAGCAGCTTCCTGGTGCAGTCAGACAGCATTTGGAAGCGTCCCTGAGCTAACCTGACAAGCTGTCACGCACATAGGCCCAGCTGTGGAGCAAGCAGGGACTACAGCAGTCCGTGGGAGTCGGGACAGCAGACGGGGCAGGGCGATCCACAGAGGCATGGGTCCTCAGCCCAAACCAGAGCCCTCCCGAGAGCCGCTGTGTGGATGAGGATCCCGGGGCTGGGCTGACCCAGACTGCGGGTGGCCAGGGGCCCCTGGGGTGGGGCTTCTGGGTCTGCCTTGCTGGGTACCTGGGCAGGGCTAAGGCAGCAGCTGCAGAGCCAGCATCTGCGTTTGGGAGGGAGCAGAGGCCCTCGTCTAACCTGGCCGTGCCCTCCTGGGGCAGTCAGGCCAAGTGGCCCCTTGGGGAAGGTGTCTGGGTGCTTTCCAGCCAAAGCCCGCATCCGGGTCCCCTGAGAAATGGACGGGTGATGCTGATTTCTGAAGCTTTCAACATAGATGGGGGAGCTGGGCTCTCTCATCCTCCCCTGCTGGATGAGATGGGCAGATCTCTCTGGGCAAAGGACGACCTTGAGAAAAGCCTGGATTCTGTCAAAAGGCGAGAGAAATAATCTCCCTCCCTCACACTGCTGTCGATAAACCTCAGCGGCAGCGCTGGGAAAGTTTGCTCCTGCGGAGCCTCCTGGCTTGGAGGCTGTAGCATTTGACTCCGTGATAAGAAATTGCCAGGCGTGTTCTAATTACAATTATCATCATCGTGGCTGTCTCTCTTAATTACTTTCTTATAATTAGCTGTTGCTTTTTCCTCAGCATTTGTATACTTTGCAGATTTGCTGACATTTGAGAGCCCCAAAATAGAGACTTTTGGGGAGGGGAGGCAGAAAGGCAGGGGCAAGGTAGCTGTTCTTCTCCAGAGCCCGGGGTGCTTCCGGGCCTTTGAGGGAAGCAATTGGGACAGGAAAAGAAGCGAAGGGAAGGGGCAGGTGACATTCTGGGCAGAGAGGGCAAGAGGAGGGGACTGTGGATGAGAGGCTGGTCTGCGAGAGGTCTTCAGAGGTTAAACCCTGCAGGGAAAGTTCTTTTAAAAGCCACCAAGCCCTGTCATTTCTGGAGCTTGGGTTTCACTTTAGGAGGCCAGGCTAGGACAAAATGCACTCTCGTTTAGAGTTAAGTAAACGGTGCAGGCCTGGAGCTTGATCCCTCCCCAGTGACAGGCCTGGAGTGTCCTGGCCCCAGGGTGTGTTGACAAAGCTGCTGATCCTTGCCCAGCCTGGCTTCATCATTTGCTTCCTCCCTCTCCCACAGCTCTGTGTACAGAGGAGTGTGTGCACGGCCGCTGCGTGTCCCCAGACACCTGCCACTGCGAGCCTGGCTGGGGAGGCCCCGACTGTTCCAGCGGTGAGTCCGGGGTCTTGACACAGGTGGGGACTGCGGCGTGTGCGTGCTGGCTGCCATGTTGGGCGGGGGTGACACGGGACGGGCTGGCCGAGCCAGGTAGGCGTAAGGGAGCAGGGCTGCAGTTACTGTGTGACGTACGCATGGGGGCTGGCCTGGGGGGTGGGGGTGGTCCTGGGGGTCTGTGGGGCTCTGTGTGTTCCAAGTAGAGGGAATTGTGGGGTTGTCTGTACGACCTTCGCTTTTGATGGGACCTCTTTGGGTGTGATCTTTGACAGTAGAAATAAATTTGGGATGCCACCATGGACTAGGCCCCGTCCTAGGCTTGATTAGTCCACAGTCTCCGTTTCATAGGTGAGGACTGAGGTGGGGAATCCTCTGCTAAGAGCCTGGCCGGAGGTAGACTCCCCGCCCTAGCTCATTTCTCCCAAGTATTCACAGAGGACACTCAGCCTTTCAGGGGTTGGTTAATGTCAGAGTCTTCCTATATTTTCCAGAGGCCTTGGCGGGTGTTGAAGCCCCGGTTTCCTGCTGCTTTGGCTGGGGCAGAGTCTCTTCATAGACACCTGGCCACAGCACGGCCATGCTGATCCATTGGGTTCCAAGCCTCATTATGTAGCCTCCGTGTCTCTTACCCTATGCCAACTCAGTGGCCATACAGGCTTGGAGAGGATGACATTGGGTCTGTGCTGGCCTCCTGTGGGGCTCTTGCCCTCTCTTGCTGTCCTTGCAAGGGCGGAAGCGTCTAGTTTTGGTTCTTTTTTTCTGAAGTTCTCGAGTGGACCCTGCCTGTCGGCCCAACGTGTGAGAGGTGTCCAGCCAAAGCAGGCTATGGCCATGTGGTTTTGTTCAGAGCCCTGCTGATGATCTTGGCTCAGTAGTCCAGGATCGGTTTGGGGTACCCAGGACAGTCTCTGATGTACTGGGGCTGTGGCCAGTGGCCATGGTGGTCTCCTCCTTCCCTCTGTGGGACCCAGCAAGAGGCCAGACAAAGAACAGTGTGGCACGGGACACGGAAGTGAGGAGTGCGCTTGAACGACAGGAGACGTGTTGGTTGGGTATAGTGTCTGCTTCCTCCTGTCCATGCTTCGTTTTATATAACTTTGCTTACGATGAATCTTTGCTGGAAACTTATCAGACTTGGATCTAGTGGGTCCTGCTAGGATGGGTCTGCCGCCCGAGTCCAGTGCCGAGAGCTACCTCTTTGAAGTGACACCTGCTCCAAGTCTCGGGGTCCTGCATGTGTGTGACTCTCCGCTTATACAAAGGTTTGGGGTGGTCACCGTTCTCAGGATGGTCCTAGGCGGGGGGCAGACACTGTCCTCTTGGGGTCTGCGGTCTGGTGGGAGAGATGGAGCAATGTGCCACTCAGTGATCAGGATGTGGCAGTTCAGAGTAGATCTTGTTCCCAGAGTGAATTGGCCAAACAAATAGGCGACAGGCCTGTTACTTAGTGCAGAGTTAACCTCCAGTACTGGTATGAGGCTTGGTGACTTGGTAGAGCAGCCCCCAGCCAGTTTCCTCTCCTTCAAATGCCCCTGCAGGGGCTGAAGCACCACCACTCCCTGGTTTACCTAAAGTCAAATACTGTGGAAGCCACCAGAAGTACTAAAAGATGGCTTCCAACCCTGTTTTGAAGGACAGCACCACTGGATTAAGGGAAATGAAAGATTCTCAGTTTCATGATTATTCAGAGCTTTGAATATTTAAGTCCCCTGCTGAGAGCCTTCCAGCATTTGCTTGAATCCCTCCAGTAACAGGGAACTCACTCTCTCCTGTGGAAGCATCTTGTGAATGTTGGAAAAATTTTCCCTTTTATCCAGTGAAAATCTGTCTGTAGCTTCCACCAGTTGTTTCTTGGCTGTGATAAAGGCCAGAGGAGGGTGACAGGTCACCTGGAACTTCTCCCAAAGAGCCCAGTGGGCGAGGACACAGGTTGTGTGTAGCCCCTGAGGCCACATAGAAGAAAGCAGTGACACATCTGTGAGCCAGACCTTCGGGTATAGAAGACGGCCCCCCAGTCCCTCCCCAGCACCTTTGTTTCTCATGTGACATCTGGGCTGGTGTCCCCTCCCGCTGCCTGTGGCCCCTAGCCCCCTTAAATGATCACTCTGACATCTGACCACACAACTGCAGGTTCCATCTGACTGGCGTAGAAAAATAAAAATGGAGATTGCTCCCGTTTATTGAATTCTACTATGCATTAGGCCCTGTATTTATATACTCGTCTAATCTTCTCGGCAACCTTATGATGTGAGAATTATAAATGGCTCCATTTTACCAATGAAAAAGTCAGAGCACGGCAAAGTTAAAGATCTTCCAACAGGCACAGCCAGTAAATGGTGAAGCTGGGACCATCACCTAAACAAAAACCTTGGTCCTGAGCCTGAACTCAATTATTTTCTCTTTCTTTGTGGATTCTCAGTCTCTCTGTGTCTCTGTTTTTTTTTGTTTTGTTTTTTTTTTTTTGAGACAGGGTCTCACTTTGTAGTTCATGGTGACCTTGCACTGACTATGTACCCTGGGCTGGCCTGGAACTCACAGCGGATCCTCTTGCCTCAGCCTCCTGAGTGCTGGGATTATAGGTGTGCCACACAATACCTGTTGGGGTGCTAAATCTCATAATACAGCCAAAGGCTGAAATGGATCTGTGTTGTGAAATCCAGGTTGCTCCAGTGGAGAGAAGGATCTGCCTAGCAGAGTGAGACGTCAGGGACACAAGTTGTTAGCATTCTGCGCCTGCTTGTTGCTGCGCTGCTGGATCCCTGGCTGCCTGTGTGTGCCCTGCAGTGGGCCGTGACAGGGTCTCTCAGGTCTCATTTGGTGCAGTGTGTGTCCCCGGAGAGCTCTGAATGGGCCTGTACATGGGACACATTTGCAGAGAGGCCTGGGTTGGTGCGATAGGAAGCAGTTGCTGGTCTCTCTCTTTTTTTTTTATCTTCCTCTCTCTATGATTCCATGCTAAAAAGAAAGGTCAAACCTCACCGAGAGGTGGCCTCCTAACCCCCAGAGATGACCCCAGCCGGCCTTTGGCTGCTTGTCCGCTCTGTCCCTTCTCTGCCCATTTGCACATCCAGCTACTTCTGCAGTGTGTGCACGTGCTAGTCCATAACTTGCTTTTTAAATT
Source organism: Hystrix cristata (assembly GCA_004026905.1). Taxonomy (NCBI): domain Eukaryota; kingdom Metazoa; phylum Chordata; class Mammalia; order Rodentia; family Hystricidae; genus Hystrix; species Hystrix cristata. The sequence continues at coordinate 69,330 of PVJO010002686.1, forward strand.
CAGCTTTAAGTCATGCACTCATTTCCTTGTCAATAAACCTTAATCTCCTTTTAAATGTTTCATGACCTAGTGGAGTTCCTGCCGTGGGTTACCAAATGTATTTAACCAGTCGCTCGTTGCAGAGCACGGAGGTTGTTTCTGATTGCTTACGGTGATAGGTTCTCATCCTTTATCCAAGGTCCTCAGGGCCTGTGGGTTTTGGAATCGAGAATTTTCCCTGGTTTAAAAAGTACATGGCGACTATATCATGTGTGACCTGAACCCCCACAGAAGCCGGGCAGCACCCTGGGGGAAAAAGTAATTTTCTGTAGTGACGTGACATATCACATCTAGTGACATAAAGACAATACATAACCTCAAATCGGTTCCCTGTAGCTTTACCTCTACATGCATCTTGGCACTGAACTTCAAAAAAATTCTTTTTTGTAGATCGTTGGATTGCAGATGTATGGATAAGGGCCGGTGGCCTTGGCTAAAAATGTTGCAGGGATACTTCTTGTGCATATATCTTTGTGCACCCTTGTCCCAATTTGTTCTTAGGATAAATTCCTGGAAGTGGCAGGGAGGGTTATAAAGATCCATCATCCTGTTCCCCTCCCTTGCCCGGCCCTTTGTGGCCGCTGAGGGATTTATGAGTCCAACAGTCATGAAAGGGGGCAAATTTAATACTCAGATGGGGGTGGGAACTTTGCATTCCTTTACAGACTTGTAACCCCATAGCCTAATTTCTTTAAGGCCTGGACTAATCTCTTTCTGCTCCATAAAAAAGGAGGCAGACACGTGAGCTCTGTGGATAGTTCCGAGCTGTTAGCCGGACCAATATGCGGGAACGGAGTGATTGCGTGCTTAGTTGTAACCCTCCGTCCCATATAATAATAAAGAGGAGAGGCCGAAATGTCAGTTTATGCTGAATAAAGACGACAGAGTGACTCTTATTAAATTGCACTAATCTCACAAGTGGAGATAAAAAGAAAAAAAAGTTTTCCTATATTGAATATGTAGCTTTTAAAAGTAATTAGGAATATTAAAGCACTGACAATGATTGAGATAGAAACATTATTCATAACTTTTATTTCCGTACTGGGCAGTGATCCAGTATATTTCATTTATGAGGTTTGAGATGTAAGGAGAAGGACGTGAGCCAATTCCTAAATTAAATATGCCCTGTTAACTTTTATAAATGATACCCAAGAATTAACTTAGAAATCTAAGCTTTCATTGTATTATTTAATTATTGTATTTTCTGGGTCCTGAGTCTCTGCTCCCATGGTGCTTTGCAGTTTGGATTCTGGGCTGTAGATGGAGATTTGGGTTTTGAGCTCAGGGCTCCCTGGAAGGGCTGTGGTGGATGGAAAGAGAGTCCTGCCCTTCCATTGCCTCATGGTATTCCATATTCTTAGACTCCCCCCAAGCTGGTCTTATTTGCACGCGTAGGAGAAAGCCTAGGACAGAGGGGTCCCGGCACACAAGGGTCCTGCTGTCTATCAGGCTCCTCCCCCAGCCCAGATGCAGCCTGAGTCATGGAGGCAGCGGGCAGCAAGCTGCGCCCCCGAGGGCAGCTGCTCCTGCCAAGTCCAGTGTGTTCTTATCTTGCATGCTGTGTGGGACCCCGGCTGTCTTGGCTCGGAGCTGTCTCTGCAAATGAAAAGAAAACATTCACCAGCTCAGCGCTCCACCCACACTCCTGGGCCAGCGGGGACCTGGTTGGTCAGTGTGTCTCTAAGGGAGTCGTGTGTTTTCTGGAGACTTTAAAAAAAAAAAGGTAAAATATACACAGCACAGCATTTCCCGTGTTAAACTACAGTGCATCGTACTGTGGCATTAGTCCGTTCACATCGTTAGGTGGCCATCTCCACCATCCCATCGCAGAATTTTTTGTCTTCCCCAGCTAAACCTCCGTACCCGTCAGCCGTATCCCCAGCTCCTGGCCACTACCACTCTCCCTTTCTGTCTCTGGGAATTTGACTACACTGTGCTTCGTGGAAGTGGAATTATACAAGATTTATCCTTTTTTGAACTGGTGTGTTTCATTCAGCATAGTATCCCTGAGGTTTATCCATGTTGTAGCAGCAGTCAGATTTCCCTCCTTTTTAAGGCTCAGTGATGTTCCCTTGTATGGAGACTACATTTTCCTTCTCCTTTCTCCTGGCAGTGGGTACTTATGTTGCTTCTGCCTTTCGGCTGCCATGAATACTGCTGCTATGAACACGGGTGGACAGATGCTCGAGCCCCACTTTCATTTTTTGGGGGTTTACAGGCAGAAGTGGGGTTGCTGGATCACCTGTAATTCTGAGTGTAGTTATCCGAGGAATCATGCTACGGTTTTCCCCGGTGGCCAGACCACGTTACATTCCCACCCGCGATGCGTGATAATTCCACTTTCTCTGTGTCTCCAACACTTGGTATTTTCTAGTGGTTTCTTTGTTTTTGGTTTTGGATAGTAGCTATTCTCATGAGTGTGAAATAGTATTGCATTGTGGTTTTAATTTGCATTTCTCTAATAATTAGTGATGCCGATTGCTTTTTCATGTACTTACTGGCTTTTTATGCTTAGAGAAATGTCTTTGGAAACCCCTTGCCCATTTTTAAATCAGGTTGATTGTTTGTGTTGATTTACAGTTCTTCATACATTTTGATATTAACCCTAAACATTGTCTCCCGTTTTGTGGGTTCCCTTTTCCCTCTGCTGCAGGGCCTTCTGGTGCCTTTCTCTTCCTCAGCTGCTTCGGCGGTCAGGGCTTCAGTGGTCCTAGAGGCAGCTGGGTCTCGTCACAGCCCAGCAGACAGGCCACGTTGCTCTGCAGATCTCTGTGCTGGTGACTTACGGTTTGGACCCTCCCGGTCCGTCCTCTGCCAGCCCCGGAGGCCAGCTCGGGCAGTGAGCTGACTTCCGATGTTCAGTCAACTCACGAGTAGCAGATCCGCCGGGATCATGACCGGAACTGGTTTCTTCCCGCAGCTCCGTCCTGCCTCTGAGGAGACGGACATTGTCTGAGTTCAGTCTGCTGCAGCAGAAATGCCACAAAGAACAGAAATGTCCTCCTCAGAGTTGTGGAGACTGCAAACCAGGAACGGGGTGCCCGCTGATGGCGTGTCCAGTCAGGCTCTGCTCCTAGTCAGTGCAGGGCCACCTTGTTGTGTCCTCACGTGGGAGAGAGAGATTGTTGCTCTCTATCTCTTATAAGGGCACTAATCCCATAAGGAGGGCCCCATCCTTATGACACTGTGACCTCGGAAAGGTCTAACTCCCGCATACCAACATATTGAGGGTCAAGGAGGCTTCAGTATATGAATATGAATTGGGGGTGGGTGGGATGCAAACATTCAGCCCTCAGCAGAAGCCCTGTGCGCTAATACACATGAATGCTGTCTCCTTTCTCTGCCTGGGTGGCCCTGGCTGAGTCCTTCCTTCTCTGTGGGCCTCAGTTCTCTCCTCTGTAAAATGGGAGGATTAGCATAGTTCTTCCAGCCCTCAAATCCCATAATGCTGTTTCTAGGAAATCAAAATTCAGAACCAGTTTTCTTAATCCAGGGCTCTGGCGATCTTGTGGAGTCCTGATGGAGAGTCCCCTCCTGACACATCTTCCCCTGGGTGGCTCCTGGTGGCCCCGAGGTAGGCTGGCCCTGCCCGGGAGGGGCTTCGCAGAGGGCCCTGTGCCAGCCAGAGGCTGCAGCTCTCTCCAGGTTGTGCTTTTCACGACATTGGGCCGCTGTCAAGGTTAAAGCAACTTCAGATGAATCCCCACAAAGCACTTATGCTGCCGTTCTGCGTGGCACTGCCCAGCCTGAGGCCCCGTGCAGACCCGCCTGCCTGTGCCGCCTTCTGCTGGCAGCTGGCGCGCCCGTGGGCCTCCCTGGGACGGTGGGCGCTGTGCCGGCCCGCACACTGGAGTGCAGCCGCCGTGACGGGGACGGGAGTGAGCTACAGACATGCGGCAAATGCCTTTGCAAGGTCTGTGAGCAGGAGGAGACGCTGTTCCCCCAGAATGCCAATGTGGAGCCAAAGAGGGGTTAATGGGCAGGCCCTGGCGGGCCGCGCACGGTGCACCTGGAAGAGAGTCTAGAGGCCACAGCTGAGCCTCAGTTTTGCGTCCTGGGGTCTGAGGGTGGCGTGGGTGGGGCGGGGGGGCGATGGCAAGAAGGTGGCCCCCTCGGCCCCTCTGCTGTTGGCTGTCACTCCTGGCCCGCAGTCCCTGCCTCCCTCCTTGTGAGACACACATGGCCTTGGTGACGCTCCATGAGCCCTCGGGGAGGATTACTCCTCCTTCCACAGTCACTTTCTCCCCGCGGGAATTAGAGGGAGTGGACATCTGGGCGTCCTGCCCTCCTGGGGACCCAGCCGACTGTCAGGATGAGGATGAGGAGAGACTGGGAGGGAGGCAGCCCGTGGGGACCTCAGCTGGGGACTGCGCGCTGCTGTCCTCCTCACCCCGTAGAGATCTGGGTGCTGTTCCCGTGATGAGATCCCCATCCCCAGGAAAGGAGGGGAGACCTTCCCAGAGCCCCCAGACCACTCACAGTGCCCCAAGTGCCCGCCCATGTTGAGAGGGGCCACTGGTCCCCCTGCCCTCCCGCCTCTCCAACAAGGAGACCCTGAGACAAACAGCCTCGGAGCCCTGGCACGTGCGGCCCCGGAAGTCAGGGTTTGGTCCTGGGACAGCGGGGAACTGGATTGCCCGGGGGTGGGGGAGCTGTGTGTTCACGGGAGTTGGCAGCGGAGGAGGGAGGTAATTCAGCCCAACTCGCTCCGGCCATCTGCTCCTTGAGAACAGAATTAATAAATAAATGACACACAGGGAGTCAGCCTGGGGAAGTGGCAGGAGGCAGGGGCGGGAGGGCCCGCCCAGCACGGGACAGAGCAGAGCGCAGCAGCGGGAGCCAAGCTGGCATTGTCGTGTGAGGTTGGCAGTGGGTGCCAACACCCTCCCAGCCCCACGCCGGCACGGAGAGGACACTGTGCTCCACAGGAAGGCACACAGGCTGTGCTTCCGGGGATGGCGTGGCAGGGTCCCCGTGGAAGGGGAGTCGTGGTCGGCTCTGCCTGCCCCTGCCAGCCAGGGATTCCAACAGGGAAGGGAGAGGCCTAGGATAGTGGGAGCCTGGTTAGCTCAGGATCTGCTGTGTGGGGTGGACCCAGGGTGACCTTGAGTTTTGGTGGCAGCCCTGGGATGGGGACAAGGACCCTACCTTGGGGACGCAGAGGCTGAGGTTGTTTAGCAGCCCGGGCTCTGTGGACGTATTCCTGTCAGAGTGCAGAGTTGTGGACGAGGCAAAAGGAATGGTGGCTGCCTAGGTTTGGCCCCTGCTAAGACTGCTCTCCTAAGGCCCACCTGGCACTTACACCCCATACTGCCCTGTAGAAACTCATCATCCTTATCCCCATCTTTCAGATGAGGAAACTGAGGCCCGAAGGCACATAGCTAACAAGCAGCAGGGGCAGGATTGAACCAGGCAGTCTGTTTCCGGAGACTACACTTGGAACTCTTGTTAACACGTCTTTACAGAGCTCTCTGGTGCCCCTCACAAAGCCTTTTCACATTTGGGAGATACAGAGGCTGCAGAAAGCCAAGGGGGCCCGTCCTGAGCCCTTCTCCGTGGTGGTCCCCTGGTCTTACTCGTCCCTAGGACCCAGGTCCCCTCAGGCTGCCCAGCACGGGCTAGGCCCTGAGCAGGGGCCTCTGCTTTCCCATTTGACTGCATCTTCTGCCCTCCTGGTTGATGCCCCAGGCTGGACCGGCCCTGGCGGGGAGTGTGGGGTCTGTTGAAGGCTTGTGGGAGCGTAGAGCCACATCACTTGACCTTCCAAAGCCTTTCACCTAAAACTTGCCCCAGAGATGGTGACTGAGGCCAGGTTCAGAGCGTCATGTGCAGTGGGACAGATGAGAGAGACGCCGGGAAGGTGGAGGAGCCCGAGCCCGAGGAGAGATGTGATGTGAAGTTTTAGAGGTGGCAGCAGAGGCCGTTCAGGAACCGTGTGAGCAGAGTGCAGAGTGGCAAGCAGCCCAGTGTGGATCTGCGAGGGTCCCAGAGACCGGGAGCCAGGCTGGACGCCAGGCCGGCTGGGTGGTCCTTACAGCAAGACCCGGGAGCTCGGATGCGACTCCCTGGGCCGTGGCCACCCCTGAAAGTGCATTTTGCATCAGCCAAATCTGCGTCATTACCCTTTAGCCTTTCCTTCTACCTCATCACCTGTGACCAGCACTGGGCCTAGGTGAATGGCGAGAGGGGTGCTGGGGGGTCTGCTGTGCCGCTGGCCCAACTGGAGGCGACTAAAGGACATATGGCGGGCTCTCTTGGCATCGGGAGGGAGCAGATTGCATGAAGAGAGCCTGCTGTAAGAGTTGGGGAATGGATCTGGCAGGGGGTGACCTAGAGAGTCCAAGTTGGGTATGTCCCAGCCTGATACCTTCTGCCTCCCTGGCTGGAGCAAGGAAAGCAAACCTGATGACCAGTGGATTTCCAGGGGGGGTACGTGGGATGGCCCTCTTGTCCCCAGCATCTCTGGCTCTCAGTCTGCCTACTAGGGTCAGTCTTGCCCTCCACCTTCAGTCCCCAGACCCCAGGGAGCCCCCAGAGCTCGCCTCATGGTGCTACTGTAGCAGAGTTAGCCCCAGAACTGGGGAATCTGCCACCCTGTAATGAGGGAAGCCCATTCTGGCAGGCTGGGTAATAGGCCTCGAATTGAATAATTAATAAAGTTATAAAAATATGTCTACTATATGGCCAGAATAATTCAACCCAATTAGAAGCAATTATTTCTTGCAGTTAAGCCACTCGATATTTTTCACGAACAGCTCTAGCAACAAGACAGGATCCCCCGGTTTGGCTGCCCGCTTGAGATGTTCTCATGAAGCTAGTCCTTCCTAGGGCTTATCCAGTGTAGTTACTTTCCACCCGTCCATCCTCCCATCTGTCTGTTCATCTAGCCACCCCCGTGTTCAACTAGCGTATCCGTCCATCTGTCCATCATTGTCTGTCCGTTCATCTATCTCTTCATCCCTTCCTGCATCCATCTGTCCATTTGTACATATATCCATCTGTCTATCATGCATCCACCCGTCCAGTAGAAATTTCGTGAGCCTCTTCCATGTGCCGGATATGGTGCTAGGTTCTCAGCATGTGGAGGTAAGTTCGTTCCTGCCCCTGCCCCTCTCCCCAGGACACCCACCCAGGCCAGGCCAGCCCCCTTCGAGTCATGGGTGGCCTGCTCCTGTTTTCTCTCGAGAGGTCCTGCTCAATGTGGTTTTGTGTGTGTGCGTGTTTCCCTTCATCTTTTCCCCTCTGTTCTACAGAGGGAGGGAAGGGTTGATTGATTTAGACTTAAATCTTGCTTTGAGCCAGGAAATAGGTGTCTTTTCGCAAGGTGGTTCGACGTCTTCCTCCACATTGCAGAGTTTGGGGGTCTGTTGGCTTTAGAACATCCACTGTTCTGGGTCCCAACCACCCGTCAGGTAGTTACAGGGCACCTGGGATCTGGTCTGTGTGACCTGGGACAAGACATGTTTGTGGCCCATTTGTCAAACATGAAGAATCTCTGTGCCACTGTGAGCTCATAGAGATGGAAGAATCAAGAGACTTAGGGGTACCTGTTGGAACCCCACATTTGCTTCTTAGAACATTGGGCGGAAATCAGTCCATTCTTTATAAGACATTCTTCCGTAAATCCAGTGTTTTTGCGGTGAAAACATCTTCCTGATTTCTCAGCCTACTTGTTGGATCTTTTCTTACAGTTCTAAACTATGGTCAGTTAAACTCCCCATTGAGCCCTTGTAGTAAGCCTAGACCTGTGCTAGCCTGACCTGGTATAATTTGGGAGGGGTGCTGGGGATCGAACTTGGGGCTTTGCACTTGCTGGGCAAGCACTCTACCACTTGAGCTAAATCCCCAACCCCCCAAATTTTTTTAAATGAGACTTCTTAAAGCCACCGAACATTTATTAGGAGCCTGATAGATTTGGATCTCTGAGGATGCAGAGAGACCGAAGCCTTCACCTTACCCAGAGGGCCTCTGACACTTGGGTTTTCTTTGCTTCACTGCGAATTGGGCTGTCAGAACCATCACAGGCCCTTTGAGACCCTGAAAGGCAAACTACAGACTGGAGAGAAGATATTGCAATACCTAGAATCTCTGGCCATTAGGAACCAGAATATGTTTTTATAATCCTGCAGATCGATAAGATCGACCATACCCAAACACCGGCAAAGAAATGTGAACATGCAGTTTCCAGTCAAAGGGTGTCTGGGTGGGCGGGAAGCATGTGAAGACACGCTCACCCCAGGAGTAATCAGGAATCTCCAAATTAAGACGGACAGATCTCGCCGTATCACACCCAGCAGACTGGGGAAAAGTGACTTCTGATAATACCAAGTGTTAGTGATGACCCGGGCAAATATATGTTCCTCTATAATGCTAGTGAGTGTGTGACTTGGCAGTCTGGTTTTAGGGAGCGATTTGGTAATTTTTTAAAAAGTTGCCCATAATAGAAACCCTAGAATACCAAGTGTTTCAGACTCGATTAATAGATACATTTCTCCCTCCCCCCATGTGTCTGTATGCTTACGCTGACTTTTAAATCTCTTCTGTTAAATTTTTAAAAGTGGGACTCGTGATGTATTATATTGATTTCGTGACTCCTCTGGGCTACACGCTTCAGGTGTCTCCAGAGTCCCTCTCCAACACGAGTAGCCCTGAATTGTTTCTTGTATGAGGACAAACTGCTTGTAGGGGAGAGGTCCTTCCAGAGGGAAGTGGGTAGCTTGTAATATATTCATACAACTGAATTGCCCAGCAGTTAAAACGAAGTACCACTATACCTGTCGACCTGGGTGAATCTCACATACATCATATTGAGTGCCGGGGGGGAAACCGAGTTGCACAGCGCTTTGTACTTATTGTATCGTTTACGTAAGTTTAAAAGTATGCAAAATTAATGACTATGTTATTTATGGGAATAATTGTAAGTAGCAAATATATAAAAGCAAAAGATGCAGAAATGTTAACATTAAAGCAGCTTAGGTTACCCCTCGGGAGGGAGAGGATGGATCGGCAAAGATTGCCAAGGAGTAAGTTCAACTGAGTAATGTTTTACATTTAAAATAAAAACATTTGCCACAAAAATGGAGAATGTTATGATTTTTTGAAGAAGGCACTGTTTTGATTTTTCTCTAAATTTCACAGTTTACTTGAAATTTTTACACGCAAATGAAAAGGCCTCTGTCGTCTCTTTCTCCACCTGTCTGCACCCCCACTCATGTGGGGAAAAAAAGTGTTTGTTGCTCTGCATCTTAGGTGTTGAGTTAAATTTAATAGATATTTACTGAACACTGAGTGGCTGGATTGAGGTCTAGGGTGGGCAGGACAGTAGGAAGCTTGTTACTGCTAAAGCTTGGCGCTCAGTATTGGCACAGGTGGCCCACTCATCTCTGCCATGAAAAGCAAGTAAACTTTCATTTGCAAAGAAGGAGACCAGAGTTCAGAACGTCAATCTGCCTGGGCAGTGCAGGAAGGCTCCCTGGAGGAGGCAGGACTGAAATAGGCCTTGAAGGATGGATAGAGACTGAGTGGTTAGAGACTGGAAGGGAGAGGAGCCTGCAGCTCTGAAGAGTTCAGTCCTGTGTGGAAGAAGAGGCCACCAGGCATCCGGGTCTCTAAACAGAAGTGCTGTACTGGCGGAGAGGCCATAATGGAGCTGAGAGGGGCTGCAGGGGATGGCAGGTGACCCACTGCCAAAGAAGGGTACAGTCTCTTGGGGCCTGTGCAGGGAGGACGGGGGACAAAGTTCTGCTCAAATCCCTGGCTGCAAATTTATTTGACCGACTCCCAATAAATTCCTCATGCCAGAGGCCAGGCCATCCGTCTCAGTGGCAGGGCAGAGGCAGCAGTGGGGGTGGAGAGCGGAGCAAGTGTCTGTCTTCGATTGCTTGGGGACACGGCCACATGTCTTGCTGGTAGGCGAGCCCCTAAATCCTCGCCTGACTTGTTCCCCTTCTAGTAAATCTGAATAGTTTAAAATAACTCCTTCCGACCTTGAGGCTAGTGCCAACTTTCTGCCATCCATCAGCCCTGGCCGATTTCTTATTAAGGTTCTGCTGTTCCCTTGGAAAAGTCGCCACCTTAAATCAAGAGGCCGATAGGGCAAGGAAGAGACTGAGGATCTGGCGACAGCGAGGTGACAGCAATCAGGAAGATGAGGTTCCTGTGTGCTGCTGGGGCGCACCCAGTGACCTCTCGGGGCCCTGGCTCTGTGGATACATGAGCGCCCTTACTGCGGAGCTTGCAAAGGCTGCTGGGAGGAGCTCTGTGGAGAGCAAGTCTGCACCGTCTTCTCAGTGACCTGCAGGGGGAAGGCCCCAGTGAGGCTGCCTTACCATCCTACCCCTAGCCATTCATTTTCACACGCTTGGGAGCAAGTGTCCCTTACTTCATACATTTGCGTCTGATGACTTGTGTGTGTATCTTTTAGACAGAGCCGTAAACAGGACAGAGAAGATAGGTTAAAAAAAAAAATTGGCAAGCCGCTACTTTTTAACCGTACATAACAATTAAATGTGGTGACTTGAAAGGGTGGTGACTGCTGTGAGACATAAAACAGAGAAGGAGCTGGGAGGTCAGGTGAGGCCTCCTTGAGACGGGGACTTCGAGTCAAGCCTCAAATGCTCAGAAGAAGCCAGGCAGAATCTGGAGGGGCCTGTCTAGCCAAACTAAATCTTGGTATATTTTGGACTCAACGGAACAAAATTTGTTTCATGCATGGGAACAGATGCTAGGCCAGGCTCTGTAGAAGATTATAAATGCCTCAGGAAGTTCCTGCTCATGCGGTGCCTGCATTCCACTAGGTGTGACCATGCACCTTCGAGGAGCTGTAGCACAGGACAGGGTGGTTGGGGACTGAGGCATCGATCTGCTGCAAGCGCAGAGGTCCCCTCGTGGTCTGGTGGGGCCCGTTGGCTCTGTGACTGGTGCTGGGCCTGAGGGTGCTCATTGCCTCAGGCAGACGCCAGTCCTGGGTGGGCGCCTGTGCCCTGTTACTACTGGAGAGAACAGAGATGTGTTGTGGAGCTCGGGAACGGGCCGGGAGGACGGCAGAGGGGGAACCAGCTCTCTTTTAATAATTGGCAGCTGAAAGCAAGTATGGCGTGGATTCTGTTTGCCGGGCTGTTGCTTCAGCCAGAGGAAATCACAGAGGTTTCCCCGGGCTTCTGCACTATATGTCACACCGCGACTGGGAACCAGAGCCCCTGATGGTGCAGATCACGGGAATGACAGATCCCCGAGGCAGCTCAGGGCCTCTCCGGGGAGGGGACGCCGACCCTGCTGTTGACAGGAGCAGTGCTGGCCCATAAGTGCTGGTGCATCTGGCTTAGCAGATGCAGAGCAGCAGCCAGGACTTCTCTGCCTTCGCTCTCGCTCTAAACTTTTCTCTGCCTTGGTCACGGCCAGGGCGTGCACAAGGCAGCCGGGAAGTACAGTGATCTGCTCCTTCCTTCCCTGGCCGGCACCTCACCCACTGCAGAGACCTTGGCACCGGGAGACAACGAACTTAGGCTCTGGTGGAGAAACGCAAGCAAACCTGAGCCTAAAGACCTAGCCAATGTGTAGGGCAGGAGGGGAGGCTGCAGAACAAGGGGACAACTCTCTAAGGTGGACCTGGGGTGGTGTTTTCATCTCCTCCTTGCCTGGGTCATGACTGGCCCGGAATTGGATGAGGAATACAGGCAGCGTGGTCCCTGAGTTACAGTGAGTCCAGCCACGGCAAAACGGATGGTCGCTGTCTCCTCCCGGTCCTTGAGGGCTGGGAAGATTAAGTGAAAGCCTCCTTTTCTTTCAGCTCTGTTTTTCTTTTCAAAATCACCCTAGAATCCTTGATTTCTGAGACTCCTTGATTCCCCTAATACCTGGGGAAGGGGGCGGGATATTATTAAGCACCTACTATATGGTGGGCCTGGGCCGGGTGCTCACGGACATCGATGTCCTTGAGCCCTCCCGCAGCCTCTCGAGTTCTCCATTCTTCTCACCCAAAGGCCCAGGAGTAGCTGAGAGGTGGGGCATCAAGGGCAGGAGTCGGGGAGTCTGAAGCGCTTTCCCCTTAGCACGATCCTCCAGGGAGCTGGCAGAGGTTGGGGAGTGATGTCCTGCCCCAGCACAGCTGCCTGTGGGAGAACACAAGGTGACAAACTCAAGTCACCGATCCTCGCTTTTGCTAGCTCAGTAGTAATTCCATGACACTTGGCACCCCTCCTGTCCTGTCCAAGTGGGCCCGTTTGTCACCTCAGTCACCCACGGCCCAGCAGGGTGGACCCAGGCAGCTTGGGGTCTGTCACCAACATCCAGGTCAGCTGTGTCTTGGGCACTGGGAGACGATGGAAGTTTCAGGAGCCCAGCGCTCTGGCTGCTCCCCACGAGCTCTCACTGAAAGGGTCGCCGAGTCCGGCAGTTCCCACAAGGTGGAGGCTCCATTTCCAAACCGGAAGTCCCCAGGACTCCATAAACCTGGGCTTCCCAAGCCTCTTGGCTGTGGGTGTGACCTGTTCACTGTGCTCAAGCCCAGGCCAGTGTCTTTCCCTCCAGACCATTATAGCCATTTCCCCTGGGCTGGAGAAAAGAGACAGGCCAGGATACCCTTCATAGTTAGAGCAGTTCCCTTCCGATGGAGGTCAGCACACACTGGTGCACAGCTGAGTCTGTTCTACTGCCTGCTTTATAAATAAAGTTTTATTGGGACACTGTCATGCTCATTGCCTCTGCGTTGTGACTGCTTTCGCACTACGGTGGCAGAGTTGAGTGGCAGTGACAGGGATTTTCTTGCCTAAAAGGCAGAAGATACTTGTTTATTTCTCCCTTTCCCTTTATAGGAAAACCTAACCAGTTCTTAAGAGTGGCATTTTTTTTTTTTTTGCCTTGTCGTTCCCTGATGATGCAGTGACTGAGTCCCTGGCACTGAGTAGGTGCCGTGTTGGAGGGAAGTCGTGAGTGAGTGGTGCCTTCCAGACAGGCTGGTGCTATTCTTCACCCAGCGCTGGGCATGAAGCTGGTGGGGGTCGTGTGCTGTTGCCCAGGCAGGGACCTTGTGCAGCCAGCCCCCAAGTCTGCCTCACGGCCACCACCCCTGACAGGATGGCTGCCCCTGATTAAGGTGACACAAGGGCAGAATGGCAGCAGCTGCTCTTGGGCGTTGGCGCCGTAACCCGGCTGATGGCACTGAGTCATTAAGACCAGGGAAGCATGGAAGGGGCACTGGCCAAGCATCAGGGCACCTGGTTTTCGATCCCAGCTCCATCACTAAGTTACAGTGTGACTTCATGCAAGTCACATCCCCTCTCTGGGCCTCAGCATCTTCATTTTTCAAAAGAGGACACTCGATTTCCATAGATCAGTGGTTTTTAACGGGGGGAGGTAGCCCCCAGGGGACATTGACGGTGTCTGGAGACAGCTGTCACAGCTGGGCACTGAGTGTGTAGAAGACAAGGATGCTTTTAATGAGCAGGATGGCATCTCAGAATGGAGAACTTTCCCACCCCAAAGCCAGGAGGGCTGCCACAGAGTAACTCCGAAGTCCATAAATCCATAAAGGCTTGCCCAGCTCTAAAATCCCTTCCTGCGTTTGTTCATCAATCCTGTATTTATCACATGCCTGTGGTGAGCCTGCCCTCTCAGGGCTCATGCTTTATAAGGACAGTGCGAGTTCTGTGTGTTATATTGGCTGGCTGCTAATTATGCCCCGTGCTCTTTCTATCAACTGGCTTACTCGACCCTTAAAACCCTCAGATGCTACTATTACTGCTCCCATTTGACAGAGGAGGAAAACGAGGCCCTGCAAAGTACAGTGTCTTGCTCGAGGCCACGCGGCTAGCAGGTGGTGGCTTCAGCATTTCTGCCGGGAGGCCCTTGCTCCCCACCGTCCGACCCCTTCTGCCCTGGACAGTGTGGACGGAGCCTGCCAGCCCAGGCAGCAGAAGAGAGGTGGCCGGGAAGGCGCAGGCCCTGCGGTCTCTTTATCATGCAGACCGTTTAGCGAACTGGAAAGGGGCCTCATGACTATAAACCAGCCGATAATGACCTGACAGACGAAGGGGGCTGGAGCAGTGTTAGGGCCACAGTGACATTAATCTGCTTCCAGCCAGCACTGCTAGAAAGACATTTGTTGGAGCAGTTACGGGAGCCGCAAATGGCTCTTTGACGCACCCCTCCCCACTTCCGGCACCTCAGGCGCGGGAAGGGCTGCTGGGGCTTCAGGTGTGAGGGCCACACACCAGAGGTAGTCCTTCCCCCAGGACAAAGGGAAAGAGAGGGGCGGGCTCCTGTATCCTAAAACAGCCCTGTGGTCTCAGGAAGATCTGGGCCTTGATCTTCCTGTCTGTAAAATGGAGAGCTTAAACCAGGCATGGTGGTTCACACCAGTAATCTTAGCACTCTGGGAGGCTGATGCAGGAGGATCACAGCTTCACGCCGAGCCTGCGCAATTTAGCAAGATATCGTCCCAGAATAAAAAAAAAAAAAAAACAGAAACAAACTGGGATGGGAGGTGGGGATGCAGCTCAGTGCAAAGACTTTGGGTTCAATCCCCAGTACAGAAGGAATGAAGAAAGGGAAGGAGGGAGGGAGGTGGAGGGGAAGGGAAAGAAGGAAAAGGAAGAATAATGTTTATTTTACAGGGTGTTAAGCATCATTACGGTTCGTGGCTGCCGTGGTAGGAAGAACCGCAGTGATATTGTGCAGGGATTTAACCAAATATGAGGCCTGAGATTTAATCAAACAGTGGACCTGGGCAAAGCCTTATAAATCTGCCTCGTTCAACTCCGCCATGGCACGAGTAACTGTGTCCATTCACTGAGTACTCGCTGGGCGCCTAGCTCTGTCCCGAGCACTTTATTAGTATTGACTCGGGTAATCCTCACATCAAACCTGAGAGTTAGGGGTGAATTTATCCCCGTTTTATAGATGAGGGAACAGAAGCTGGAGTCACCAAGGTGGTCCTCTGGTTGCTCAGCCCTCAAGCACAGGCCTCACTTTCTGCTGATTGCTGGGGCCCTGGAAACTCAGCCTTAGCTGGGTGTGGTGGGTGGGCCTGGAAGAGGCAGTCAGGAGGTGGCCCCAGAGGCGACCTCCAAGCCCCCAGGGGCCTGGTAAGGAGTCGGGGGGCAGGGCTTCCCCGCCAGGGGCCTAGAGATGTGGGCAGTTTCCGTGGGAAGACAGTGCGGCACTTGTCTGGGATGGAGGTGCCGTCTGGGAGCAGGCCGGTGGGGCGGCAGCGGAGAGGCTGGGGCCCAGCAGCAGGAGGGGCAGCTCCATGCTCTGCGAGAAGGTGTCAGCCAGGTTTGCACAATGTGCTGAGTTGTTGCTTTTAAAGGCGATCGTTGAAATAGACACATAAAAATTTATAAAGTTCTCGTGGATTCCTCTTGGGTCTCCAGTTATACTAGAGAAACTGGAGAAGGCGGCCTCGAATCCCAGCCTGTGGGTAATGAGGATGCCCTGGGTGTGAGTGTGAGAGGGCTTTGACATTAGCGTGAGGACCCTAAGAGCCACACATGCCCTGCTGGTTCCCTGTCCCCTCTGCCCTCCCCTGATCTTGCCCTTGGGTGTCAGAAGTCTCCCCAGAGCATCCAGAGCGTCCTTCAAGTTCACTGTCTAAAGGGATCCTCTCTGGAACTCCAAGTGGACGATGTGGCTTTTTCAACCATCAGACCCCATTAAGGTGGGGGCTGTGTGCAGGAGGCAGTGGTCACTTGCTGGCCTCCCCTGGCAGAGCCCCGGCCCCCTGGCCCAGCCCCTCTGCGGCGGGGGGTAGGGCTGCCCACGATCCTCAGGAGAGGAAGAGGGGAAGCCTGAGTGTTTCCCCACTTCGCTGTGCCTTCCTCGGGTGCCCATAGCAGTGAAAAGTCAGGAGAGAGCTTGGTGTTTGCCTAGTGGAAAAGACGGGAAAATCAATATGAAGGGAAAAAAAAAATCTCCTTTTCAAGCGTCTAAGCAGGTATTGCAATCAGTAATGCAGAGAGCAGCGGGAACCTGTTAGGCACTCGGCGGTGTCCTCTGGGGGCCCGGAGATGTTTGTGGAGGAGCGGGACCTCCCAGGCGCCCCGGCACCACCTCCCCTGCCTGGGGGACCCCACAAGCCCTGGGTCTCCTAGGGGAGCCAGCCTGAGTCCCCATGGGAAACAGCACTCAGAAGTGGAAGGGAGCTGAGCACTTCCCTGCCCAGTGCTGTCCCAGCGAGGTGGTCGGGCGCAGGGCCAACAATGGCTAAAGTGGGGGCTGCCAGAGGGGACCGTAGAGTCTCCCCAGAGAGGCACCTGCTGTTTTCTGCTTGGTTTTTCCTTTTCATCCCAGGGACAAATTCGACTCTTTGCATCCCCACCATAAAATAAATAGATAATGCTTATATTCCGTCATTTCCTAGCTTATTTAGGAGACCATGAAGTTTCATTTTTCAGTCCTCTTTCTAACAGTTGTCAAAAGAGCGTCAGGCAGGATGGAGGGTTTCCCTGTGGCAGTGGGTGTGTCCCCCTCCTGCCTCGTCCTGGGTGATGTTTCCTCCTGCTCTTGCCTCTGTTGGCTGTGACCACACCCCAGAACCTGCTGTGTCTCTGGACTCGGGCCCAGAGGACAGGCACTTGTAGGTGGGGCTGGCACATGGTCCCGGAGGAGACCTGGTCGTTCCACAAGCTCCTGCGTTGGGGCCAGAGCCCGGGGCTGGGACTGCGGAGCTCCTGGTCTGCTGTAGGAGTCTAGACCCTGTCCGGGGCCCAATCGAGTAACAGCACTTAAACACATGCACAAACATAGCATGTCTCAAACTCCCTCCCTCCCAAACGACAGTCTTGATTCATCAGTTAGCCTGGAATTCTGTTGGTCACATGTTGCTTGGGAAAGTCGGTTGGGTGATGGGGTTTGAGACCATTTGTATAGAGTTTTGTTTTCTCGTGTGTGTTTTTGTCACAGTGCTAGGGGACTGGTACAGGAGCGGTGCTGAGCGTGGACTCTGGGGTCAGAGGTAGGGTGCTGATCCCAGCAGCAGAGCTGACAGTCTGTGCACAACCTTGAACCTGTTGTCTGACTTTCCTGAGCTCACTCCCTCTTAGCCAGTTGTGCCCGGGCCCCTGCTTTGCTAACGCAGCACCTGCTCCCAGAGCAGCACCTGATAAAGGTCCTCGCTCCACCCCCCAGTCTGGAGAGCCTGCAGGCTAAGTGATAGTCTAGGTTTGGGGGCTGATGGAGAAAGGCTCCCCTGAAAGCGTGGCGTCTCCTTCAAGCCTCACCTGGCATCCTCCTACCCAGGCAGAAAGGCTGGAAAGAGATGGACTGTGAGTGCTGGCCCAGGTCTCCCGCACACAGCAGGCTGCAGCCGTGGCCACCAAAGGACTGGGGCCGGGCGGTGTCATTTCCCACGCTCTGCAGGCCACCCCAGGTCCCTGCAGGAACCCAGTCAGGGCTGCCTGGTGGAGAGGGACACCGGCGAGCTGTCTCCTGGCTCACACAAGCCCCTTCGCCCTTGCAGCCCTCTCCATCTTCCGCCTGCCTGGCCCTAAAACATGAGTCACATCAGGGCCTTCTGTTCAGAAGCCTCCAAGGGCCACTTAGAAATGATATTTAAAGCTTCAAACATGTCCTGGAGTGTTTCCAAATAAAAATATCAATTTGTCTAGGTACAAGGCCATCAGCTAGAGATTACGTAACTCGCGAACCTTCGAATAAAAGTACAAATCTGAGGCAGTGAATGTGTACCCTTTGCCATGCCCGCTGTGACTCAGGGGAGGTGCATCCCAGTTGTTTTGAATCCTTGTATCCAGCCTAGTCTTGCTTAGGGATTGTACTTAACAAATTCACATGTGAAAAAATTCTTTTCCATAATTTAACAGCATAGTTGAACTAAAATGTCACTCTTGAAAACGAGCACAAAGAAACCGTCCGTGTCACTTGGCCAAGCCACTCTGCCTCATGTCTTTCCGTTGCTCCCTTGTGCATCTGCTCCAGCTGTTCTCACCTCCCAAGATCCCTTTCCCGCCTCAGGTTCTTTGCACCGGCCATGTCCTCTGCCTGTACTTGTCTTCCTGCAAATGGTAATGGCATAAAGCAGCACATGACTCCCAGCTCCTAGTTTCTGTGGGTCTGGACTGGGGGCTCAAGGTCTACAAGGTTGCAGGAAGGTGTCAGTGGGCTGCAGCCTTATCAGCATGTGGACTGGAGTAGACCTGCCCACATGCTGCCCCAAGTTGGCGGATCCACCTCTGAGGCTGAGCAGCCTGGGCCTGTCCGCAGGCTGTCTATGGGGAGCCGTCTCCATGACTTCCGAAGCTAGCAAGGGAGAAAAGTCTAGTTGCCCTGGCCCTTCCCATGTCCCTCTTGAAGGGATCGAACCTGGGGGCTTCAACCCTGAGCTACAGTGCTCGCTCTGGCAACACATACACTAAAACACTGAGCTATATGCCCAGCTCGCTTTAAATTTTTATTTTGAGACAGTTTTGCTAAATTGCCCAGGGTGGTTTTGAATATGCGGTCCTCCTGCCTCAGCCTCCCAGAGTGCTGGGATTACAAACCTGTCCCACCACGCCCGGCTCTTACTCTGTTTTTTCATAGCACATAATGTCTTTTATGGTGGCTTAAAATCTGCTCATTTATCCCATGCATTCTCCCTTTCTTCATAGGAGAAAGGTAGCTCTCGGGAAGTATCGCCCTGTCCAGTCCCTGGCGAGTCCACAGGGCTTCTGGCAGTGCCCGGAGCATAGTAGGTGCTCACTCTGTGTTGGTCAAATAAATAAATTAGGTCTCATCCCTCCTGCCTACCTTCCTCCAAGGGCTCGTGTTTGTCCTCAGGGAAGATCAGCCTCTTGCCTAAGGTTACAAAGGAAGGGGCAGTGGTCAGGGAACCTGCTGTGGCCACAGTGTGTGGGGACAGCCTGTGGGGCCCTCCCCCTCCTCTGTACGGTTGGAGTGCTGCCTTCCCTGGTCCTTGAGGAGAGCGCAGCCAGGCCCAGACAGAAGGACGCAGGCCTGCAGTGGGCAGGGGGAGGCAGCCTCCAGTCATCATGTAAGTCTTGGCTGCTGCTCCCTCTGGAGGCCGGGCCCCCTCCTGGGTCCTCCATGCAGTCCTGGTTGCCGTGGGGACAGCGTGGGGGCAGTGGGAACATCGGGCCTCTGGATGGCTCTGCGAGTGCAGAGGTGGGAGTCAGGCTGAGCCTCGGCCTCGGAGGGAGTTGGGATGTGGTCGGTTTTCCTGACCCAGGCTCTTCCAGGGGTAGCCTTTGCTGCTCCCTGACTGTCCCCTGTTTCTCCTGTCCGTGGTCCTTCATCTACATTCTCATCCCTCTGATCCCTGCCGTCCCCTTCTCTCAACTCTGTCTCATTTCAATGTTTCCTGCCTCAGTGTCCCCTGTCTCCATTTCTCTGTCCCTAGTCACCATCTCTCATCCCCCATCTCTTTGCCACCCAGCCCTCTGTTTGTCCCTTACTTCTTCCGCCATCTCTCTGTCCCCTGCCTTTGTGCCATGTTCCTGAATTCTAATGCTGCCCATCCCTTCCCGGCTGTCCCCCAGACCCTCCCATGAGCTGGCTGGGCGGGTGGGCAGCCTGGCTGCTCTGTGAGCCGGAGTGCAGTTGCACCTGCCGCTCCAGCTTGTTGTTCTTACTATAATTAGGTAAATAAATCAGCACGTTACCTCCCTGCTTGAGCCCGGACTCTTCTAGAGGGAGCAGCTCCATTGCACATTGAGAGCGGGCAGGGAGTCCTGCACTGGGGGCCTCTTGTCCTGTCCCCGGCCTGACACGGGAGCGGCTGGATCTCCGCCTGCTTCACCTGCCTCCCCACCTAACTGTGGGGGAACAATGGTGCCATAAGCCTCTGTCCCCTCTGCCCAGGACCATGAAAACCCACTTAGCAGAATGATGATGTGCTGAGCAAGGCGCCTGCCTCCCTGTACAGCAAACCTGGGGGCTGCAAGAAGGGGCAGCCGGGTTCCCGTGAAGCTGGGGAGACTGAACCCCGGCAAGTGGTGCCAGGAGCAGCAGACTTGGGTTAGAACTGGGGGAGGACTTCTCAGGGTGAGGGTGATGGCAAGGGATGGGAACAGCCCTGGCCTAGATTCACCCTGGCTGTGCCACCAGGTCACACCCTCCTAGTAAGTCAGGGGTTTGGACGTTAGTGAATTAGGGGCTCCATATGAGTTAGTTGGATGATTTCTGAACAGGTCCAGCCGAGTGTGGTGGGGCACATCTATAATCCCAGTACTCTGGGAGACTGAGGTAGGAGAATTCAAGTTCAAGCCCCACCTGGGCAATTTAGCAAAAACTTAGTAAGACCATGTCTCAAAAAAATAAAGGGCTAGGGATGTACCTCAGTGGGAAAGCCCCGGATTCAATCCCCAGTACAGTTGGATGGATGAGTGGGTAGATGAATGGATAGATCAGTGGGTAGGTAGGTAGACAGAGAGATAAAGGCAGGTCTAGAGCAGGCTTCTCCAGTAACTAGGGAGGAGTTCCAAGCATTTAATAATTGCTGGGGTGTGGTGGGGTGCTGACCTTCCCACCCCTAAACCCTGGCAGAGGGAGGAGTTAACCCTTTAATTGCTGAGTGGTTGGGATGACTGGAGGGGGAGCTCCCAGTCAAGGGCTGGGAAGGCTGGGGTCAGGAGAGGTGGCTCTGTCATGCCCCCTCGATGGGGCAGGTGACTGGGATGTCCCAGCCCTGTGGTACACATCTGGAATCTCCCACACCTGCCTGCAGGGGGGTTCTGGATGCCTGCCAGAGCTGTCCTTTGCCACGTAGGAGGGATGTTTTCCACAGCTTCGGGAACCGCTTCCTCAGCTCTTGGCTTGTCTCGGCCTAAGTAGGCCTTTTGGATTTATTAGTTCTGGGGGTGGAAAGAAAACAGCTTCTTGCAGAAGTGTGTTTAGTGCCACATTTCAAACTTGCAGGCTTGATTGAAACGGTAGTTAAAGCATTTTAAGGTTCTTAGGTAAAGTTACATTCGCCTTCCGCACAGCCTGTATTCTGATATTATCCATTTATGGCCGTGGCCCGCTCTACGGGGGAGAGGTGATGCTTTATTGAGAGCTGTCAGCCCGTCTTGCAGCCGAGTGGCCCTGGCTGACATCTGTGAGCCTGTCGCATCGAAGCCACCAAGAAGAGGGAAAAAGAAAGCAGTGAAATAGGCATGCATTTTAATTAAGCCTCAGTGTGCACCCTGTTGCGGAGACGCTAATATTAAAGAATTCTTTCCACTTTGCGGGAAGCTGGAATATTTGTTCCCTGTGTCATTTTTATATTCCTTTTGTGTGGCAATTAATATTTAACTCCCGGGAAATAAAGCTGCCACCTGATAGTGTCTTTATGGCCTGGTATTAAAATAACTGTTTCTGATAAGCTGTTGTAATAAAGTGTTGGGACCACCCCAGTGGGTGGGGGGTTCTTTTAGCTATTAAGTCTGCCCAGGAGTTGGGCCCTGAGTGAGTCTTTTTGTCTTACTTTGTTTTCATTTTTCATGATGACATATCAACAAGCCAAAATATAATCATCATGAGAAGAGAATGGGCGTGCATTTGAGGGGTGGAGACTTGGTCTGCCTTTCTGCCCCTCGCAGAGGGCAGAGGGGATTTCCAGGGAGCAGGGTCACTCTGTAATCCCCACACCTAGAACTTGGCCTTCACCTGCTCATGTGGCCTCCAGCCACCGCGCATCCTCGACAGAGTAGAGTAGGTCAGTGCAGCGCTTTTTCGGTTGCTGGTGGAGCCAGCTCTACTTGATCTCCAGGGTCTTTGATGGGGGAGGGACTTAATTTGAGTTTACAGGTGATTATAAGCTCTCCTGTGGGACCCTGCTTACCGATGAATTCTCAAATAAGTTGCAAAACAGTGACGAATGAACTTGTTATGCTGTCAAAATCAGTTATGGCAGAAGACAGCTTAACTTCCCTGGCCCTGTCTTGGGGGTCCCTGAGTCAGCCAGGCTACCATCTGCCCCGGAAGAGCGGATGGGGAGACCGCCGGGCTCCAGCTGCCTATCACCTGCCAGCCTCCCTCTCCAATCCCCACTGTCCCTTTGCTTTGTTAAAGACTCTGTTTGGGCTCTGGGGGACTGAATTCTGGGAGCAGGGAGTGGGGGACAGAGGGGAGTGGGGCTGAAAGCCCCCCCCCCCGTGATGTTCTCCCCTGAAAGGGCTGGGGGAAGATTGATTCTTGCTGTGGCTTTAAGTAAGATAAACATCCGAAGGCCCTGAGATCTTTCTTTTGCAGCACTGAATGGAAGGGGCAATTTATAAATGTTCCCTTAATATTTCTGAAACAGATTGGCCAGTAATTTATAGACTGCAACATTGAGGACTGAATTAATTTTCCAGGGAGGAAAGTCAGCCTGCAGCCTGGGGAAGGCCGCTCCCCAGAGCTCCAGCTCGGTCGGGAAGGACAGGGTGGCGAGGGAACACCGAGGTGGTGGTTTTCACCTCCTCTGATGTCACAGATGAGGAAACCGAGGCCCGAGGTCACACAGCCAGGTCGCCCGAGTCCTGGACAAGGTCTTCACTTGATGCCCCTCATCAGGGGCCCCTGAGATCTTCCACATGGGTGTCTTGGGTTCGCGTGGGCGGGGAACTAACATCCACCCAGCGCCTCCTCTAGTCAGGCTCCAGGTGGAGCTCTGTGTTACCAGCATCTCCCCGGTAAGCCTGTCAGTCACCACCTCTGCAGCTGGCAGTGGCGTGGGATGGTCAGAACGCAGGTCTCCTGCCTGGGGGAATTTAAGGTGCTTATGTTGGGAGGGGTCTCCCAGGACAGAGCTGGAATCGCTTCCCCAAACCATGTTGAGCCCAGACTGTGTTCAAAACTGCAGCGCAGTGGCCACTTACAGCCTCCTACTATTGTGATTTAATAACTAATAATTGAACAACGAATCCGTCGCTCGCATTTCCTCGGTCCTTGAATCACAGCGCGTGCTGCGGGGGCAAGATCTTTACTGTGAAAATGGAGTTCAGAGCCGAATGTTACCAAACGTTATCAAACCTTATAAACAGTGCCGGGTTCCTTTTCCGAATGCTCCCTGCTCTAAAATGAGCAGAGAAACTCGCAGAGCGCTGGGTCGAGGAGGCCTCGCGTCCCTGCCCGCCACCGCCGCCACCGCGCTCCAGCACAAACACCCACTTCGCAACCAGGCACCCCGCGCAATTACACTGTGGCTCACGTCTGAATATCTCCTCGTGCATGACATTTACGAAGAAAAACACTTGCAAATTAAATGTTTGATTAACATTACATCTTTTGCAGTTTAAAATGGGCGAGCATAATTGAAAGCTGCATTAGCTAAAGAATATGAACTCTCTGTGAGCTTAATCCCGGGCCTGTGCATTTCAGTCATTTTACTGAATCACCAGTGCCAACGGCTCTGTATTTATTCACTATGTTTCTTGAAATACTCTAAAAGGTTCAGAAGTTTGAGGGCTTATCAGGGGACTGGGTAATGTTGGAGCGCAAATCTTGTCTAAGGGCAGGGAGCAATTCCTACTGGAATTTTGGGTGTGTTTTGTCAAGACTGAGTGAAATTTACACTTCCTTTTGTGATTCAATACAGGAGGGCTACCCAGGTACCCAGAGTCTATGTCTACACCCACCAGACTTCTGGGTTCTCTCTATACCAGAAATAGCCCCTCTTTCACTGTCTGCTTCTAGATAATATTCTCTCATAATCTCAAAGACTAGTGGCTTCTTCCCTTTCGTGTTCCGTTCTTTTTTAGTCCTCTTTCTCCTTGCTTTTCTTTCCTCCTTTCTTCTGCCATACATACCCTCCCCACCCCCAAATCCTGGCTGTGACTCAAGTTTGAGGCCTGTGTCAGGCTGTGTAGATAATGAAGAATTTTATAAGGTAGAATGAAGCCCTAATGACATTCTTTGGACTTTGTTCCGTGGAGGCCTCCATGTTCAAGGCCTCACCCACCATTTTCCTGTGATTGTGAGGGAAGCCCTCATCCGGGTGACCTCCTTCGAATGCTTCTAACAGAACGAGCTGGAGTTGAGCACAGCAAGAGGCTGAGGGGAAGGTGCCTTCTGGGGAGTGGGAACAGCTCTTGCCAGGGCCTGGAGCTGGGAAGGGCCCAGCCTGTCTGGGAACTGCTGAGAAGTCCCTGGGGAGCTGGCTGGGTGGAGGGCACAGGCTGGCGTGGAGGTGGAGACTCCTGTGCAGCTCAGGCTGTGAGAGGTGCTCAGAAAGGAGCCCTCAGAGAATTTCAAACTGAGGGGAGCCGATAGGCCACCCGAGTGACGTAAAGGATGAATGACAGTCTGGTGGAGGGGACTGGGTAGGAGCTGCTGTACTAGCTACCAGGCAGCACAGTGGAGACTGGGTGCAGCCGGGGCCACTGCTGGGAACCAAACAAGGCAGGAGGGAACCTGGCAGAAGGGCCGAGGCCTCCACCGGAGAGCAAAGTGTCAGGGGAGGGAGGCTGGGAATGCAGAGGGCGCAGTAGTGGGCTTCAGGGTTCCCGGAATGTCGGGGCCTGCGCCTTCATGGGTGCCGCTCTGCAGGAGGGACACCAGACATGGGAGCCCAGGGAACCCTGTTTTTGGTGTGGGGATCTGAGTCATAACAACGGCAACAACGCAATCCCCCAAGGATATTACCCTTTAAAATTTATCCAGGCCGCTCAGCCCTGCCAAATTGTTGTCGATAGAACCACCGCCAGAAGTCTCAGGCAGGTTAATTGCTGAAGTCACAGTAAAAGTGAAGATGGAGCATTTCAACCCCACCTTCTCCTAGCATGGTGTCTTTAACATGTAGAACATCGTACTCCTCTGAGTCCTTGTGTCTGGCTCCTCCCTAAGCAGAGAAACGGAGAGGCTGTGGAAAGCCCTTGCCCTGAGGAACCTCATTGGCTGGAGGAGAAGACCAGGTTAATGCAGCGGAGGTAGCTGCAGTTACATAGCTATGTCCGTGTGTCGTTCCCCCACCCACTCCCTGGGGGTTCCAGTACGTAGTGGGAAGCGAGAGCCCCCTACAGGAGTTTAGCAGATCAGGGAAAGGAGGCATGGTAGGGAGAAGGTGGGGGGACACTCTGTGGCCTTTAGCTCAGGATGCTATAGGAGGCCCCCACCCTCCGGGTGTGCCGTGCACTCCCAGGCAGGGGGCTGGTGGGGGTGGAGTCTGACCCGCTCCCTCTTCCCTCTGCCCTGCTGGCTCCTCCCACCCTCTCTGCCCAGTCAGGAAGGCCTCAAGGGGAGGCATCATTTGAACTGAGCTTTGAGCAGGGTTGGCCTGGGTTGGTAGGAAGAAAGATGTGACCAGGAAAAATGGCATAGCCAAGAGGCTGATGCCTTTGGAGATGGAGACTTCTGTGCACTTTTGAGGGTCTTTTTGTTTGTTTGTTTGCTTGAGATGGGGTCTCACTATGTAGTTCTGGCTGGCTACCTTGAACTTAGTCTGATCCTCTTGCCTCAGTCTCCTGAGTGCTGGGATTAGAGGCGTGCGCCACCACACCTGGCTTTGAGGGTCTTTCAGTGCATGGAACCAACTCTTCCGCGTGCCCGAACACCCCTTCTGCGGTGTGCCTGGTCCTCGGCCCCACACTTGCCTCTGGTGTTGGCAACAAAGACCACAGGCATCACCTGCTGTGCTCCTGAAGTCCCAGCACACCCCACTTGGAGCTCTGGGGGGCCATGAGCCTGCGCAGGAAGGAAGTTTAAACAGTTACCTTGCTCTGATTGAGAAGGGTAATGGTTCTCTCTGAGGAGCGTGTTAATGTGAAGGTGGGGAGGAAGGATGCTGCCCCCACCCGCATAAATCTCACCTGTGCACCCTTGTCGCCTCCTCGTGATGCATGTATGAGATAAATTCTCCAAATCTATTTTTGTGCCATTGCCAGCAGCCTGCTGATGGAGTAAATAAGAGTTATGGCTACCGTAATGGCATCACTTATGAGGGGCTAAAAAAAACAGCAAACATGTCCACACACTTCTTATAAATCTGTTCTAATGTGGGCTGAAGTTTCCCAGGATGCTAGACTGCCCAGTGCTCGCTCTCCCTGGGTCTGAGTGAGTGGCCGAGCGTGCAGGCACCAGAGAGGGCCACAGGTGGCTGGAAATGCCCAGAGGTCCCTTCTCCACTGCCTCCTCTGTCCCCGCCAAGTCCTCAGCTCTCGTGGTCAGTCGTGAGGGCACATGCTACCCAGGTCAGTTGGGGTCAGAGTGCCCTGCAGTCCTAATGGCTGCCATTAGTATGAACATGTCCCCGGCTCAGAGGGTACAGCTGGGTCCCTTTCAGCCAGAGCCAGAAGGAGGCTACTGGTTATCTTGCTCGCATCCTGACCTCTGTAGGCTGGGGGATCCTCGGGGGTGGTGGTCAGAAGGCAGCGAGACTCGGAAGGGTTGGGGACCAAGCCCTCTCTCTGCCCCATACCCACGTCCCAGTCGCTACTCCTGTCCTCTCTGCTCACCCAGCTGGGACCTCAGTTCCGTGCAAACTGGGAGCAGTTGGAAGATAATAGCAACAGCAATGCTGGCCTTGTGTCCCCTGAAGTGCCGAGCAGCGTGCCCATGCTGCGAACCTCGGAGCTTACTGTAATCCTGGTCCTTTGGGTTTGCATTGGTCATGGGGACTGTCTGAGGCCTGCTCTTCTGACCCGAGGCCCTCAGGGGACAGCTGTCAGCCCAGGCTCCAGGTAAGGTTAATTATCTTTTAACTCAGGTGTCTTCTGCTCCCGTAGGGCACGGCTGACCCTGGTTAGTTGCCCTGGATACCTGGCTAGCGCTCTGCCCCCGGATTCACACGTCAGCCTCCTAATTGCTGTTCTTCCTTTCTCTGCAACCCCCAGCTCTGCCTCCATGGACCTGCCATACTGCGCCTTTGAAAGCCTTGGGTGGTGGTGCTCTGCCTCCAGGGGGTCCATGGAGGACCCCGTGGAGGCACCGCTGGGGTCCTGCATGGTCCTTGACTTGCTGGCTCCATGGCGCTGCATTGACCTTCCTGTCCCTGCACCTGGCAGGTCTCTCTTGGGAACCTCAGGGCTTTTGCACTGGCTGTCATCTCTTCCTGCAGGTGGGTGATCTCTCACCATTTGAGGTCTTAGTGCAAACGTGTCCTTGCCAAGGCTTCTCCTGAGGCTTAAAAGTGTGAGTCTCCACCTGACCCCCCACCCTGCTGCCTTATCCCACATGTGGCCCAGTGGTCATTCTATGTGTTTGCTCTTTTGTTCGTCCCCTGTCTTCTCCACTGGAATGGGCTCTGCACAGGCACCGGCTGAATCTGTCTCACTCTCTGCTGCATCCCCTGTTTCTAGAACAGCGCCCCACACTTTAGAAATCTGGTGAAGTCTCAGTCTCTTGAATGGACGAATGAAGGAATGAGTGGACAGAGATGGATGGCTTTGAAAGTCAGAGAGCGGCTGGGTGTGTGGGGCCACCTGTAATCTCAGGACTCTGGGAGGCTGAGGTGGGAGGATCCCAAGTTCCAGCCCAGTCTGGGTAATCTGTTGACTTAGTGAGACCTTGTCTCCAAACACAAAAAATAGGAGAGGGCTGGGCATGTAGTTCAGTGCAAAGACCCTGCGTTCCATCCCCAATGTGGGGCGGGGGCAGATATCTGGCAGGGCTGGACACAGTAACCATCAGAAGGCACAGCCTGCCCTGGGAGAAGGGTGGATCCTCGGCCTGAGACGGGTAGGAAAAGGATCTTTTGTTTGACTCCTTAGGTGCTGAGGGAATGGGTCTGGGCCTACATAGGAACCAGAGCAGAGGGTATGAAGGTAAAAGCGGGGCATCCGGAAGGCCTCTGTGCAATCCCCACCACCTCGCTTTTCCAGGAAGCCAGCAGACCTGTTAACACGGCACACCATACAAATGGCACAGGGGAGGGAGAACACAGCCCCAGCCCCGGTCCTCATCAAAAAAAATCACCTCCCTCGCTGTGGCACTTGGCTTGCAGATTCTAAATGTCAATAGTTCCCCCAGCGAAGGCAGCAGAAGGTTGAAAGGGTTAGCCTTTTGAAGAAGCTAATTGCCACCAGTAAATTAGAACTAAGAACACACCAGCCTTCTCCTTTGTCACCTCTGCCCCCATCCTGACCCTTCCCCTGGCCCCACGTCCCCTGGGGAGCAACACAGTTGAAAACTCAGAGCAGGGACCTGAATACCAGCTTACTTTCTGTGATGAGATAACAGGGAATAAAACACCACCCTCCTCGAAATAAGCAGATCCTGGCACGCTTTGCAGCCAGTCTCGGAAGCGCCAGCCAAACTGGAGATCACTGGTCACCCTTCCTGAAGGCAGGGCTGACGCCGACGGGTGCCCTGGTGTGTGGGGCTGGCGATGCCACCTGGCGCCTCCCGGCTGTCTGCTGCAGCCCTCTCCCTCACTACAAGAGAGTCCCGCTGCTGGACGTGGTGGCGCACACCTGGATTCTCAGCACTCCAGAGACTAAGGCAGGAGGATCGCTGCAAGTTCAAAGCTAGCCTGGGTTACATAGTGAGTTCAAGGCCAATGTCAGCTACATAGCAAGACTCTGTGTCAAACAAAACAAAACAAAAATGAGAGCCCTGCTGTTTCTTCTGAGACCTGGGCCAAGGATCACAGACCACCGGTCATTTAACCTTGGTGTTCCCTACTGTACTTAGACTTGATGAGAGTGCATCCCTCACAGGCTTCTTAATGTCTCCAGGGTATACTGAGCACTATACTGTGCTCCACACAAGGCCCCAGAAGTTTCTAAAAGATGTAGCAATCAGGGTTTCATTGGATCTTTCTGGTGCTGCCTAGAATGTGCAGTGTCCTTTGCAAGGTACGCCAGCATCCTGCAGACTTACTTGCCCACCCGGGACCCTGGGATGGCTCGGACCCCCCACTGTGCCCCATTATGCCCTCTGGGCTGCTACCGCCCAGCCCAGGCTGGGCCCTGGGTGTCAGCAGACGGCCTACCGGAAGTTTCTGTCCATGTCACTCCTCTGATCAGCAGCGTGCACCAAGGCAGGAGTTTTGGGGTGGAGAGGCAGGACCTGGGCTCATAAGCCAATTTGCCCATGGTCACTTGGGTGCCCCCTCCCCCGAGCCCCCAAGCTGCAGAGAGAAGCCCTTTTGCCCTTGTGGAAATCCATGCTGGTGGCTGTTTCTCCTTTTCTTTGAACCTCCCAGTAAGGATGCTTTCCTGGTCCCCCTTGGTGACGTTGTTCAGGACCCGGAAGATTAGAGTCCGGAGGCCCTTCTTTGGGTCCTCTAATCCCTGCTCTGTGGAACCTACTTCCAGGGCCCCTGGAGATGGCTTAATGTCCCTTGAAACACCTGTACCCCAGGCCAGGGTGACTGTCCACTGCAGGGAGTTTAGGCCAAGGACTGCTCCAACCTGCAGTCCCCGGCTCACCCCTGTGGGTCAGCCAGCCCAGCTGCACCTTGTAAGAGCTGTTCTGCTTGGCTCTCAGGCTCCTGGGTCTGTCTGTTGTCCTCGGCTTTTCAAACAGCTTGTGGAGGAGGGGAAAAGGGATTCCAAATGGAAGGACTTGAAAGGAATTGAGTAAGATGTCTGTTCTGTACACCAGCTACTCTTCTTTGTGGAGTGGAGCAGGCCCTTAGTAGGTAATAAGTAAAACAATGGTGGGGAGCTCACTATGCCCAGTAGTGTTCATATGTTATGGGACCCTTCAAACAAGCCCATGAGGAAGGTACAATCAGTCCCATCTCATAGATGAGCAAACCAGGGCTTGGAAAAGATATGTAACTTGCCCACTTAGCAAATGGTAGGAGAAAGAGAGGTTTAGTGATGTCCAAGGTCTCATAGCTAATGAAGGTCATGGTTTCACAGAGTGCAGTCCATGGTTTGCTCATACCAAGGCAGAAATATCATGGCAGAAGGGGGCAGCGAACAGGGAAATGATGCCAGAGAGGACATGGCTGGGGATCAGACATGGTACCCAAGGTCACACCTCCATGACCCACCCAGAGTGTGCTTTAGTCATCAACCCCTAGGCAGCTTCTACACTGATTCATTTGACAATTTTAGTATATGCGCTGCCAAAACGAACACTGCTCTTGACAATTAAGCTTAACTATCACAGCAATCATAATCCGAATTTTCATCTTGTTAAGCACCTTAGATCTGGGGGCCGTTTGCTCTAGTAGCAGGACCCAGACTCTCTTGGCTTAGTGTACGTTTGCATCCTATTCCATCTGGGCTTCCTAATCCAGACTGTCCCCTCTCCAGGGAAGTCTGATCTTAAGACTTTTCTTCAGCTGCCCATGCTGGGAACATAGCTTCCCACCTCTCCATTCTCCTCCTCCCTGAGTTCAGTTTCTAGGGGAAAAAATAATGCATCTTCAATGCATACCTGTGAGAAACTTCCTTTCCCTACTCCCTCTTGGGAATCATGGAACACTTAGAGGGGTGCGGGTGCTATGTCTATCCTCAAGGGTATGAACAGCTGCATTAGGGCTTGCTGCTTTGAAGGCGTTCACAGGGTGGACTGGAGCATAGAGAGAGTAGTGAGTGAATGCGTGGGTGGGTGGGTGGATAGACGATAGATGGATGGGAGGATGGATGGGCAGATGGATGATAGATGGGTGGATGGATGGATGGAGGATGGATAGATACATGATAGATGGGTGGATGGGTAGATACATGATAGATGGGTGGATGGATGTATGGATGGGTGGATGAATGGATAGATGGTAGATAGGTGGATACATGATGGATAGATGGATGGTAGGTGGTGGATGGATGGATGGGGGATGGATGGATACATAATGGATGGATAGATGGATGGTAGGTGGTGGATGGATGGATGGATGGGTAGGTAGGTGGGTGGTAGGTGGTGGATGGATGGATGGATGGATGGAAGGATGGATGGATGGGTAGGTGGGTGGATGGGTAGATAGTTGATGGATGGATGGGGGATGGGTAGGTGGACAGATGGATGGAATTTCACTGATACAGAGCGTATTGTTTCTTCTCATTCAGTATCTTCCTTAGTCCCTACAATTACTCTGTAAGGTATACATTATTCACTTGGATCCTGGGGTGAGCTTTGAACTCAGGTCTAAGTGAGGCTGGAAATGATCTCTCTCCTACATCATCTTGTTCTGAGATATCTGTTGCTTTGTGTAAGCTCTCCACAAGTAGAAGGTTCCTCTCCTTCCTCAGGTGAGACTTCGGAGCTGCCTCCCCGGGGAGGCATTCATCCGGCTCTTCCTTCCACTCCACTCCTCATGACACCCAGTGCTCCGTGCATCTTTTCTTTTTAGTTTTATTTCTTAAAGCCCTGACTGTGGAATATTTCAAGTACAGGCCCCCTCCCGTACTGAGAAGTGTGTCATTAGGTAATTTTGTCATTTCTTGAACACAGCCGCGATGTCACTAGGTGGTAAGTCTTATGGGACCACCTCTGGATGTGTGTCTGTCATCACCTAGAGTGTCAGTCTGTGGTGCGTGACTCTGCAGGGCGTGATCAAAATATATGGTGAATGTTTAAATTTTAAAAAGTTACTCAAGTCAAACATTTGAATCCCACTCACTTCAAAAACACTTACCTCACGGTTCTTGCTGCCTCCTGAAGCAGTTCTGGAAGTCCTCTTTCATGAGTGTCTGTGAATTGTGACCAAAAATAATGGCAAGTGCTGCTGCCGAGCGCCATCCTGCGGAAAGGCAGGCCCAGAAAAACGTGAGACTGTGTCCTCATCCACCTTATTTACTGGGTCCAGCACCACGTGACTTCTGGCTTCTCCCCAAAGTCAAAATGACCACGAAACGTAAGCATTTTGAATCGACTCAGGACACCCAGGCGGCCCCAACAGCACAACTAAAGACATGAAAGAGGACTCTAGAGCTGCTTCAGAAAGCGGCAAGAATGATGGGACAGGCATGTTCAGGGCGAAGGGAGGATTTTGAGGGAGATTCATGGCAGTGTGTCTTTTAGTGTGATAAATTTAAAAAAAAAATCACTGTAGTTTTTGACTGCACGTTATATAACATGATGAATCTTACATTATCTGAATCATGCAGCTTCAACAAGTACCGACTGCTGGTCTCCGTCCTGTCTCTTTGCTTGTCCTTTCCCTCTTGCACAGCATTATAGTAGTTTATCTATAAATACTCCAGCATGCTGTTACTTCTTCCTGCTTGGCCTGTGTTTGTTGAATGAATTAGTGACTAAGCCTTGCAGGGCCATTAGTATGTTCCTGGTGGCTTTGCTGCCTCTAAACCGGCTCCTGAAGTGTCTGGTTTATCGGCAGGGCCAGCCCTGCAGCCAGCTCCTCCTGATGGATGCTCCGTAGGTCGCACGTGTGCAAGGACCTTTCTGTTGCAGTCACTGGGGACTCTGGGCTGCTGATAAGGCCTTTTGAAATACGACTTCTTGTGTGTCAATGTCCCACGGGCGTAATTACTTTAGCTGTGCAAACATGCCGGTCAAGGACTGCCTGGCTGCGTGTTGCCTGGCGTCAGTGTGGCTTCTGCCTAGACGTCCCTCAGCAGTCACCCAGGGTGACAGATGGGACATTGAGGGCCCTCCTCCCCAGGGACGCCCCTGGCATCCCAGCTGGTCTGGCGGTGCGCATTTGTATCTGATTTCAGCCTGCGAGTCAGAGCTAGTGAGCCCCGTGGCCCAGCGACTTGTCTCAGAGAGGCGCTGAGGGGCGTTTGACATGGCCGGCCACTATTGAATACCTACTGTGTACTGGCACCTGCTGGAGTCAGAGGGAAGAAGACCAAGACCCAGCTTCAGAGAGCTCCCAACCTGTGAGATGAGGAAAATTCTAGAGCTAGGCGTGGAGGCGTACGCCTGGAATCCTAGCACTTGGGAAGCTGAGGCAGGCGGATCGCAAGTTTGAGCTCACCTTGAGCAACTGAGCAAAACCTTGTCTCAATCTGAAAAATAAAAAAGGGCTGCAGATATAGCTCATTGTGAAGGTCTTGGGTTCAATCCGCAGTACCAGTAAGAAGATGGATGGATGATGGATGGATGGATAGTTGAGGATGTAGCTCAGTGGTAGAGCACCTCTGGGCTTAATCCCCAGTACCACCAAAACAACCCCGCCCAAAACAAACCTTGTCCGCCCCATGTTCTGATCACCCCAAAGTTTTTCTGAGCCTTTCTTGGCTTTATTTCCTGTTCTAACCCTGACCACGTCCCCCGGGCAATGACCTGTGTGCCTCCTGTCCCTGTGGCCCGAGCAAGAACCTCCTTCCTTTTACCTGTAAGCTGGTGTCTTTGAACCCTCCCTGTCGGTGGGGTCCAGGGCCTGGTGACCCCTCAGTCACCTGTCATCAGCGAAGCTGCTTTGCAGGCAGCAGTGACAGTGTGACTTCATTGTTAACAGCGTGGACTCAGGCCCCTGGCCTCCTCTGCCTCGGTTTGGATTGCGGCGCTGCCCCATGTCCGCTCTGCGACCTTGGTCAGGTGGCCTAACTGCTCTGTGTCCCGGGTTTCTCGTCTGCACACGAAACGGGTAACATTTGCACCTAACTCAGGGTGAGCGGGAGGCCTCACCACCTTCACGCGGACGTTGGTAAACTCATTGGGAAGGGCACTGTCACCACGCCAGCCTCAGGGAGGCTCCGTACGGTTTCTGTGGAAACGACTCCCCCTGGCAGTGTGGCCGCCACCAGACAGGGACAGCAGACAAAGGAAGGGCATGGCCACGCTCCAGGACAGCTTTGTGGACAAACACACAGCAGGCTGGACAAGGCCACGGGTGGTAGTTGGCCTTTGGATAATACCTGGGTGGCTGGGGAGGGGGGCTGTTCACAACAAGCCCTGCGCCCCAAGCTGCACCCCAGCCCTGAAGAGTCCCAGAAGGCAGGCAGTCGAGGTGCAGCCAGCAGCAGAAAGCAGCACTTGAAAGTTCTTTCGGTCCAGGGGGGAGGCGAGGTCCCCACCCACAGGCAGGAAGCTGTGCATCTTGCTCTGCGGGGGCTTTTGCTGAGCAATGTGCGCTTTCCCTGTCCCAGCTCACAGAGACACGGGTTCGTCTCCTTCCTGGGCAGCATCCTCCCAGAGACCTGCCTTGTGCCCAGAGCCGCGCTGAGCTGAGAGGTCCGGAATGTGTGAGAAAGGGACAGACCACCCTTCCTGCCCTGGGATCCCGGAAGTCAGCTACTTATTTATTTTTGTTCTATGTGGTCATTCAGAGATTGTTCCTTGTTCACATGCCTGTATTTACTTATTCCCTGTGCTGGGGACGAAACCCAGGGCCTTGTGTGTGCGAGGCAAAGTGCTCTACTACCGGGCTACCCTCTCAGTCTTTTTTTGTATCTCTTAGGCTCTTGACAGGTTGCTCAGGCTTGGCTGGAACTTGTAATCCTTCTGCTTCAGCCTCCCAAATAGCTAAGACTACAGGTGTGCATCAGGCGGGACTCTGTGTGTTTATCAACATGACAGTCATGACCGTAATAAGCACTCACGGTCTCAGGCAGGGCCATCACCAATTTAAGTGACTCTTAAATGCAAACTAAGAAAAAGTGGCTGATTGTATGAGTAGATGCAGTGTCATTCTAGGGGGCCACTGCAGGGGGACCAAATTGAGGGCCTTGCTGGATTTCAGTCCCATTTTCTCCTTGTGCAGTGCACAACTTACACGTCCGCATGTGGTGTTCCTGTTCCCTGGAGCGTCAGTCTAGCATCAGTAATGCACACTGCTCGGGAAATACACTTCCGGATGGACCCAGTTTGCATGAATGTATGCCATTAAAAGATAATTATTGCACAGGAAAGGGTCTGGCTGCAAAGCAACACATCTGGAAGCATTTTAGAGCCCCGGTGCAGAGCCGGTCAGAATAGCCTTACCTTCTCAGCCACTGTTGTCACCAGCCCTGGGTCTGAGTCAGTAGCTTTGAGATGGAGTCCAGACCTGTCCCTTTCCCACAGCTCGGTCCAGCTGGTGCTGCCTGCCCCGGCACCCCGCTTTGAGAACCACTGCTTAGCCACCTCTGGCGGCACCACATGCCGCCACGCACGAGCCGTGCCGCCTGCGAGTGCTGAAGGGTTAACCTGAGCCTCCTCCCTGCTCCTGCTTTGGATCCAGGTGCCACTTGGCACAGGCGATTGGATTAGCGGACTTGGCTAGATTCTCCATCATCTGCTGTGAGAAACGGGATCGTATGGTGGGAAGAACGTGGCACTTGGAGGCAGAACCATGTTGGGGCTGGTGTCTGACCCATCATCCATGTGACCTTGGGCTGCTAGGAGTTGTACCTGAGGCAGGGGTGACCTGGCTCAACTAGCCTCGGTTTCTCATCTATAAAATGGGGATGACAAAGGTCTCTGGTTTGGGTAAATCAAAGCAATAAACAAACTCTTCTTTTCCCCAGCATGAAAGAGGAGGAAAGAATGTAAAATAGATTTTAACAGCGTGAACATACAAAGCCTCAACTACAAAGGGAATTATTCCCTTAAACATACCCCCATTTTGCAGGGGAGGAAACTGAGGCTCAGAGGCAGCGAAAGGGATGCCTGTGGCCACATTGCAAAACCAGACTGTAACCACCTCCCCAGACCTGGGCTCGGAAATCCCATCTCTCCCTGTTGCCCCATCTTTGAAGAGAAGCCAGGTGTGTGCCTCGATTTATCGTCCCTGACCCACTTAGGCACCTTCCATTATTAATCTTGTTAATTACTCCTCTCTTCCCTCCCCCTGGTTCTGGGCTTGTCTCCTTTTTCTGCCTCTCCAAGCCAAGACGGAAACGATAAAAAAGTTTTATTAGACCTAAAACTGCTTTGGTAAGTGCTACCATTCGCTGATAATAAAAGGAGGATTTTGAATGTTGCGACCAGTTGTTTACATTTCCTGTTAGTGAGTCAGGACTTCGTGTATCATGTGGCCCTGGGGACGTCAGGCTGAGGACACCACTTGCCCTGCTGGGGAAGAGCTAGCGCTGGGGAGGCAGCAGCCAGGCCGGTAGGGACATTGCTTCCCCCCCCACCCCACCTGACTCCTTGATCTGACGGGAAGGTGACCTTTTCTTCTGCACCTTGGGGAAGAGCTGGTCTAATGGGGGAATTAAGGTTCCGTCTTCAGAGCACCCCCAGATCTGCAGGAGGGACCACGATGGGAGTAGACTTGTGTATGTGCCGTGTTTCCCCAAAAGTAAGACGTAATCTAGAAAACAATCAGCCTTGAAAACTAGACGCAAACATGCCCACCTCCATCAACCCGTCCTCGCCTTACTGGTCATCACTTTTCTCTTGCTCGGTGGCTACTCTGTAAGGCAGGTAATGTGAGAATGGGTGTTTTGGGGCTAGCATTTTTGCTCTCTAGCTTTTGAGGCTGATCGTTTTCCCGTTAGATCTTACTTTGCAGGAAACGGGGTGAGTGCGAGGTGCTGCAGGTTGAACCCAGGGCCGTCCACCTGAACCACGTCCTCAGCTTTCTGTAATTTATCTGAGACAGGGTCTCTCTGTGTTGTTCCAGGCTGGGCTCAAGCTTGCGGTCGGTCGTCCTGCCTCAGTCTTCCAGAGAGCTCGGATTACAGGCGAGCACCACCACACTGAGCTGGGTGGGAGAATTTCTAGGCCGTCATGCTAACCCCGAGAGAACACTTAACATCTGCTAGGTGCTGTGCTGCATCCTTCCACATGATAACTAGTTTTGCCCTCACATCACCCTGTGAGGTAGTGGTTCAGGGTGGCTGGGGAAACTGAGGGATGGAGAGGAAGTATCACCTACCTAAGGCCATCCCTAAGAAGCACCTGAGCTCAGATGGAAAAATGTTATTTGGGCAGATAGTGGGTTAATTTATCCCCTGGCTATAGTAGGTGTTCAGTAAATGTTTATTGCTTCCTTACTGATAGGATCAACCGGAAATACTAACTGCTGCCAGATTTGGTGACCAAAAGGTCAGAGGACCTCCTCAGGGCAGGTGCAATGTGACTGGAGGGCTGGCTGCTGTGGGCCTGTTCTCTCCTCTCCCTCTCTCACTCTCTGGGCTTGGCCAGTAGCGAGAACTCGGGGCTGCCATTTGCAGGCCATCTGTACGCAGGTTAACAGGCCGTGAAATGTCATTGCCAGCGTGTTAGTCTAAGAAATAGCCCTGGCGGCTGCCAGCAACCATGGTCCACCCCTGCCCTGCCCTCCTGCAGGAGTTCCTGGGCCTGGAAACACCCCAGGGAAGCAGGAAAGAGAGGGGAGAAGAGGGAGGAAGGACAGAATGCAAGCAGGAGTTAGGGAGGGGACGGGAGCTGACGTCCACAGAGGCCGGTCGTCCCATTTAGTGTGGCCGGCGCTTCAAACCTTCCCATACAGGTGAGTGAAGGAGCATCTGAGGGGGTGGTGAGGGCCACACACAGTCAGCTTGAGCTGTCTCACGCTGGCTTCCCCTGCACTGACTTGGAGAATTCATTCCTTCTGTTTCCTTCCTCTGCCTTCCATTTGTTGCCTTTAGTTGGAAGACATGAACTCTATGCTTAAATGGCAATGTAGGCGGCAGGCACCTTAGCATTTGAGTCAGTGGAAAATTCTGGTGATAACAGTGTGCGTGGTGACACATGCCTGTAATACTGGTACTTGGGAGGCTGAGGCAGGAGGATGGCCATGAGTTTGAGGCTAGCCTGGGGCTGATGGCCTTGAGTTGGAGGCTAGCGAGACCCTATCTCAAAAGAAAAAGAAAAGACCAAAGCATCAAGAAAGCATAAATGACTGTCAACTGGAGAGCAGACATGCATTGTGACCTGTTCATTCTGTGCAATAATGTGGATAATTCTCTGAAGCCTGCTGGACAGGAAGTGTGGGACTGCCCCAGTGTGTGGTCCCTGAGAGCAGAGCCCAGTGCTGGGAGCTCCTTGGGGAGTCGGCCTGGGAAGAGAGGACAGGGGAGGGGAAAGCCGGGGCTAGGGCCTTTCTAAGCAGGACACCACCCTGCTCAGCTGGGGCTCAGGCCTGCTGGGGTCCCCCTGAGGAGCCACACAGCACACATGAGAATGGTAGCCTGGGAGGAGGAAAGGGGCTGGTTACACAGAACCCATCCCACCGAGTCAAGGATGCTCAGGGAAGCCGCTCCTGGCTCTCTGGCTCTTTCTGCCCTGGCAGAGCAGCTCCCTCAGGCCTGCAGGGGGTGCTGGCAGCATTTCCGGGGTGGGGGGGCATCGCTCCGTGGAGCCCAAGAGGGCAGGCTGAGGGGACAGGCGCAGAGGGCAAGAAACATCACTGCAGGTTCCCTCATATACACCAAGCACCCAAACACACAGGGCTGCGGTGTGGATTGACAGTGGGGTAAGTCTGGTGAAGCTGGATCGGTGGTCATGACCTTGAGAAACGTCACATTCAGGATGCTATTACCTCAGGGAAGAAAAGAGAAATGCCATCAGAAAGCCAGAAACTGAGGCTTCATTTGGATCCCTGACTTGTCTCTTTTACACTAACTGTCTTAGCCACTTTTCTTGCTGTGGGAAGATACCCAACACCCACAGCTGAAGGGAAGCGAAGTTTATTGTGGCTCATGTTTTTGAAGTTTCAGCCCTTGAGTGGTTGGCCAGCTCCAGTAGAAGTGACATGGCGGAAGGGCCTGGGCAGAGGAAGGTTGCTCACTTCCTGGCAGACAGGAAGCAGAAAGCCAAGGGAAGAGCTGGGGAGGGAGATAAACGCTTCCAGGCCATGCTGCAGTGACCGACATCTTTCAGCCAAACCCCACCTCCTAATAGTAAGTCAGGTATGATGCCCTCATAATCCAGTCGCCTTCTAAACACATGAGACTTTGGGGGCCATTTTAGATCTAAATTGTAATATTCCTCCCCCATCCACAAAAGACTCATGTGAATCTCTTTATGCAAAATGCATTAAATCCACCTCTAAGAGTTGCCAGAATCTTAACAATTCCAGCATTGCTGAAAAGTCCAAGACCAAAGTGTCCTCTGAGACTTAAAGCAGAGTCTTAGCTGTGAGCCCCTGCAAAAATCAAACAGAAAGTTAAACATTCAATGGCCCAGGGTAAACATTCCCCATTCCAAAAGGGAGGAATAGGGGGATAGAAACCAGTGAGATCAAAGCAAGAATGAAATCCAACAGGGCAAACTAAATCCTGTAGCTCCTTGTCTAGTATCCAGGGCAGGCTGTGGTGAGATATGAACTCCAAATGGCTTTAGGCGGTCCTGCCCCTGTAGTATTGCCAATGGTTGCAGCCCTCATGGCCTCTCTCTTGAGCTGGCTTTGCTCACTACCTCTGGCTTTCCTCAAATGTTCCATGTTTCTGGCTTCTCCAACTTCCTGGAGTCTCCACTGCATGTTCAGCTTCATTCTCATGGCTTCACACACTGCCCTGTAATGGCAGTGAGTCACATTGCCTGACTTCCCAGGCTGCCTTCTAAAATGTGGGTGGAGGACTCCCTGACCCCACAACTCTCGCATTCCATTTGCCTATAAAACCAGCACCACATGGATGTTACTGAGATCTGCCACTATCTTGAACAGTAGTCAGGCCCCCCTGAGCCATGGCTCCAGCGGCCTCCAAGTGCCTGGATGGTAGAACACTTTGAAGTGAGTCCTGGGAAACCAATTCCCTAAGCCACCATTCTCCAGCAGGGTCCCCTCTTCTGGGCACTACTGTCTTCTCAAAGCAGTCTTTTGCTTTTGCAGGGAAAAGTTTGAGATCTTCCTGGCTCCTGACATGCCCTCAAGTCACTTTTTCTATTGTCTTGGTCCAAAATACTTGGCCATTTTTGTTTTGATGTGTTCTTTGAGGTTACAGTGTATAGTTCAGGGTGGTTTCGAACTCACTGTGTATGTGCCACCACACTTCAGCATTACTTGTCTTTTTAAAAATGCTAATTACCCTGCCAGCACCAAGATGTCCTGCGCTCCATTTTTGTGGGCACTTTCTTTGTGGCAAAACTGAAAGCATTCTAGATGGCCTCTTGGCTCCTGATTTTGTGTAAACCTGGCTAGAAGTAGCAAGTAGTATCCATGCTACAGCCTGAATATTAGGCTTCTTTGAAATTTGCTCTGCCATATTCATTAGTTTGCCATTCTTAGTCTGAGTCTCTTTCATTGTCTTTGGACATGAGCAAAATGTAGACAAATTTTCTGCCAGAGCATAACAAACATATCCTAGAGTCCACCTGTCAATAGAGTTCTTGTTCACAGTGGAAACTTCCTGAATTAGTCTTTGCAGTCCGCCTTTTCATTAGCATTGTAGTCTTCTGAGTGCTGACCAGAATCTCTCACCAAGCTCATCTTACTGCATTCTAGAGCTTCTCTGGCCAGCATGTTCAAACCTCCCCAAGCTCCTCCCACAAATCTGTTCCAAAAACTATTAAACCACATGGTCAGGTAGCATCACAGAACAACTCCTCTTCTCTGGTACCACAAACTGTCTTAGTCGCTGTTTTAGTTACTTTTCTCTCATTGGTGAGACAAAATATCAGACACCCAAAGTTAGG
Source organism: Hystrix cristata (assembly GCA_004026905.1). NCBI lineage: Eukaryota > Metazoa > Chordata > Mammalia > Rodentia > Hystricidae > Hystrix > Hystrix cristata. The sequence goes on from PVJO010002686.1 coordinate 109,647, forward strand.
GGAAGAAAGGTTTATTTAGCTCATAGTTTGTAGAGGTTTCAGTCCACAGTCGGCTGGGTCTGAGGTAGGATGGCATGGCAGACAGGCAGAAGGCAGCCAGGTAAGCAAGGAATGCAAGCAAAGGAGCTAACCAGCTTCTTCCTGTATCTTATATCTTATCCAGGCTACCTGGCTTTAGGGTGGGCAGTACTCCCACCCTTATCCCTAATAATCTTAATCCTAGCATCACATTCTTGATCCCAGCAGAACCATGCCAAACCAATCAGTGGACTAATTTAGTAATCACACATGCTAGATCCAGTTCTACCTATGACCACATGAGGCTTTGGGGGGACATCTAGACACAAACTGTAACAGTCGCTTTATTTTTCTCTGGGACAGAATACCCATCCCCCACAACTCAAAGGAAAAGAGATTTATTTTAGCTCATGTTTTTAGTTCACAGGCTCCAGGGCAGGAAGGCAAGGTGGAAGGGTCTGGAGGAGGAAAGCTGCTTGCCTCATGGTGGCCAGGAAGCTGCGCATGAAGGGAGGAGCCAGGAAAGGAGATTAAACCCTTACAGGCCACACCCCCCAGTGACCTGCTCTTCTGACCAGACCCGTCTCCTAGCCATAAGCTGGCTCTGATGCACCCATACCTTGGGTGCACCCCCACCCAGTCACCTTCCAAATACATAAGGCTTTGCAGGCCATTTTAGATCTAAACCAGAACTCTAAGGATGGGCACGTAGGAGTCTTTTTACTACTTTTTGTAGGTTTAAAATTTAAAAAAAAAATGTTTTTGGAAATATTGGTGATTGAATCCAGGATCTTCACAACATGAACTACCTCCCCAGCTCCTTTATTTTTTTTTTTTATTTTTGAGACAGGGTCTCACTAAGTCAGTAAATTGCCCTGGCTAATGTCAAACCTGCAGTCTTCCTGCCTCGGCTGCCTATAGTGCTGGGATTACAGGAGTGTGCCACCATGCCTGGCTTGTTTAAGACATTTTAACGTCATAACGCCAGAGAAATGCACGTGGAGGACCTCAGTACTGGCTGCAGGAGGAGGCGATGCAGGGTGGAGGTTGGATCACAGTTTAACCTTGAAGGAAGAGGAAGACTTAGTGGGACAAAGGAGGAAGCAAGGCCTCCAGGTCAGGGGACATTGCGAGCAAAGGCACAGAGTCAGGAGGGAGCCACGGACGCTAGGCCAGTATAGAACTGCAGTTGAGTTGGGGTACTGAAGGTAGAATCTGCAGTGTGAGACCAGGTTGTGGGGTGGTAAACGCTCCATTGAGGGGGTTAAACACAACAGGGACATCAGGTGGCAGTGGCATGATGACAGCCACACTGGTAGTAGTAACATGGGAAGACATCATATATTAGTGTGCTCTGGTCTGTACCAGGAACTCTGCGATGTATTCTAAGTATATTTAAACTGGACAGCAACCCATGAACCCTGTACTGTCTCACACATTTGGAAACTGAGGCCCATAGAAGATGAGCAGTTGCCCAAGATCACCCACTTAATTGGTGGCCGAAGAAGGGTCAGAAACCAGAGTCGCTTCCTGCCTGGCTCAGCTTCACTGTTTCCTTGCTGCTGCTTTCCTGCGATGGTTTATGGGGCCCCTGCACCCCGCCTGCCCTGCCAGGTCCTGTGTGTTAGGGGCAGCACTTACCCTGGTGTGGCGAGTCCTTTGACATGGTGGTGCAGGGCTGAGGTGGTACCCGGTGGGGACTCAGTGGGGCAGAGAGTAGTGGCCAGGAAGTGACATGTGCCAACCCCACACCCAGGCCCCCTCCACCAGGCAGCTACCTGTGTGTCCCTTGCTGTGCCCCAGAGGGAAGCCTGCTGGGACATAAAAGGTCCCCTCTGTGTGAGGTGGACAGATCAACTGGACACCAAGGCGCACAGTTAGAGAAGGTCACAAGTTGGTTCTCAGGTACCGAAGGGAACCCACCAAAAGGTGCCGGCAAGACACCCGCACTCTGAGGATTTGGTCCGATGTTCACAAAGGTGGTCATACAGGAAACCCGGCTTCCCTCCACCTGGCCAGGTATTTGCTCTTCTTTTACCAGGCTCCCCATCTGTGTGGTTCGGGTCTGCGGACTGGACAGGCAAACGCACATGGGCCCGAATTCCTGCGAATCAGCTCATGAGTCCTTTTAGCTTCTCGTTTAGTTTTCCCTGAATGGAAATGAGGCCCCGGGTCAGAGCCTCAGACCAAGCCTGGGAATTAATTAGGCATGTAATGCTCGTTAGCAGTAATGAATGTTCCTTGCTGAAGTCCTTGTGCAGCCTGGTAGGGGACATGGCTTCTGTAGTAAGAATGGATCTTGACACTGCAAAGCCTGCCTGTCAGGGTGTGTGTGTGTGTGTGTGTGTGTGTGTGTGTGTGTGTGTGTGTGTGTGTGTGTGTGTATGGCTGAGTAATGGATGCACAATCAGAGGCATGTACGCGACATGTATGGGACATGTGTCCTGTGTGTTACCTGCATAGTATAAGTCTGGAAGGAGTGGACATTGCACATGAGATTTCTGATGTACGCGAAGCGTGTCTGTCGTGGGAACACGATGTCTGCTGGACCTGTAGTGTGAATGGCTGCAGTCTTGCTTGTGGCACGTACTTTGCGTGTGGATCACGCGAATGTGGCATGTACACACGGGAAGTCGTGCCCACACCCGTCTGTGAGAGTGCTCAGCCTGAAGGACTTTGTCTCTGAGCAGCGAATGGCCGAGAATTCCCATGACATTGGACAGAATTATGATCTCGCTTAGCTCTAAGATAACATTGGTTGGAGAAAGGACAGGTGAAAAATGTCCCCAGGAAGAGAGAAAGGAATTCGATTGGCTCAGCAGAGGATGAGCTGGGACTGGGGAGACGGGAAGAATACTTGATGAAAACAGAAAATCTCTGAGGTCTCGTGGAAGGAGAGGGACCGTCTGGAAGCCCCAGGAGGGGTTGGCGTTGGTGAGGAGATGAGGGAAGGGAGGCCTGGTGTCCCCATGTGGACCCCAGAGCAGGGATGACTTGGGGAAGCCGGGACACAGGGGCAGGTGGCCCAGGCCCCACTCGGGACGCTCTTGACATCTCTGGGTCTCACACACCCCATAGGAAAGACCCCCGTTCCACGTCTCATCAGTCACAGCAGCAGCATTCTTGTCCCCTTTTCCTGCGCTGCAGAGGCCTAGGTAATGTGACTGTCTCAACTAGGACACTCCATAGAGACTAAAAGGAGCTATTAATAATTATGCCAGGACAGCAGGTAATAACTGGGGCTGTCAGGCACTCGGGACGTGGAGTTTCTCAAGGGTTGGTGGTCAGGAGGGTGAGAGCGGAGAGCTGCACGTTGGCCTCTGCAGACCAGGCCCTGGCAGGGGAGACCTCGGGCACACTCAGCACCTGACCGTGAGCATCCCATGACCCTCCCTGGTCCAGCCCCCAACACTGCTGGCAGCCTTGGCTTCTGGGAGACTCGGAAAAGCCTGCCTTCTCCCGGAGTACCCAGAATCTGTTGGGAAGACCCAAAAGCAGAGCAATTCTGTTCTCCCTGTCTAAGCGCAGCTCCATGCAGAATGCTGCTGTTTATTGGGACCATGGGAAATCTTGCCCAAGATGCTCTGGGATAGAGACAGTGCTGGATCCAGTGCCCCAAACATCACACTTCCCCCCACTTCTCTCTTCATATCCATATGACACACATTATTTGGCTACCCAACTTTGCATTTTAAAAATGGCATACCAGTATCATAGGAAATGTTTACAAATACAAACAAATCACCTCTGGTTCTACCTCCTTAACATAATAATTAATTTCATTTCTGCACAGTCCTTTCCAATCTTTGTCAGCACGCCTACATTTTTATTACATAGTTATAGTGTGCATATAATTTTACATTTTGAGTTTTTTTCACTTTTGATCGTAAGCATTTTTCCATGTGACATAGTTTTCCATAAATATTTTAAATGGCCACATAATAGTGTGTTGTGTTTATATACCATAATTTACTTAACAATTCCCCTATTGTCGAACATTTAGGTTGTTTTCCATTTGGGGGCTATTACAGATAATGTCGCGATGAATATCTTCATGCATATATAACACTTGTTATTCTTTGAATGAATTCCTTTGGATACAATATTACGAGGTGGATTACTGGGTCAAAGTAAATGAGCATTTTTATAACCCTTGATACATATTGCTTTCCAAAATGATCTTTCCAATTTTCAGCATTATCATTATTGGTAATGTGTGTACCAGTTTCAACACAATGTTGTCAGTGGTGCCTCATCTTCTTTTTGCCTAAATTGCTAATTTAGGAAGTGTAGACTAGGACCTCCAGGTTGCATTCATTTGCATTTATTGGCTTTTTTCTAGCAAGGACACGCGTTGCCTGTGTTACAGAAGACCTTTATTGGCTAATTACCACGTGCCGGCGTCTGTGCCGCTGGTATGTGCTGTAAGAACTACGGACACTAAGAAAGGTCCCTGTCCTTAGGGAGTACAGGAGGCGACATCTTCATGGAAAGGGGGTCTCTAGAAGGATGGCTGGGCCAGGGAAAGGAGGAAGAGCAGAGGTCACAGCTTGAGCAGAGGCGTGGAGGTGGAGAAGCAGGGTGGACCTGGGACAGAGGGCAGAAGAGCCAGCTGCATGGGAGAGGCGCTGCCAGCAGGGGGCGCCGGCACTGCCGCATGAGGAGTCCCAGCTTTAATCCAGTCCTCTGAGGCTTCCTAGGCCACTCTGAGGGCTGGGTGTGGGGTGCTGTTGAAGGAGGGACTCTGGGTGGATGCTGGCAGGTACCCTGGCATCACAGATGCCAGAGCGCCTCACGTTTGTGTGCTATGACCATATTTTCAGAGTATTTCCTGCTTTTGTTTTTTGATCTTGAATACTCCCCCCAGCATAGTTGTCCTCACTGTCTCCATTTTACAGATGAGAAAATTGAGGCTTGACCCTGTTAAGTGATGCACATTTGGTGACAGCTTAAGGGGGAGAGTCAGAACTCAAGCCTGGGGCTTACTGTTCTAATCCAGATGCTCTCTGCTGCATACCCGGTAGGGGAGGGGGTGGCACAGACACCCTTGGTTCTCAGCCTGACCACACGTTAGCCCATCTGGGTTGAAAAAAAGTAGATTGTTGTTACCCCACCCAAGGCTGCTCGCTCCAAATCATCAAGGGAGGGGCCTAGGAACCAATCTCCAACCCTGCCTGGGTTGTGGCCAGAGACGGGGGGATGGGGTGGGAAGTCAACCCCAGTAGGGCACAGGCTGGAGCTGGGCCCTGCTCCCCTGAATGGGAAGAATGGGTGGCACCCGTCTTCCTTGGATGGGTCTGGCCTCATCCCGGACATGGTACGCAGGCATCATGGCCCAGCACCGCCCCACATGAGGTGACTTAGAAGCTGGCAGTGGAGGAGCCTGTGTAGACTCAGCCATTGGCTGGGAGGGGCAGAGTCGGTACTTGAACCGAGGTTTCCTGAGTCTGTGCATGTTTATAAATCTGAAAGTAGCTCTGGGGCTGGATGGGGAGGGCCGGGAGGGTCTCCCTCGTGCACATGTCTCATGCACACTGAACCTCAGCACCATTGGGGCGCAGGTGTGTGAGGGCCGCCCACAGAGTCAGCCAGATCAGAGGGTGGGTGTGTGTCCCTCAGTGCCTTTCTGGGCAGACCCAGCTGGGATTTGTCTTCATACCAATTTATATTTGCTACGCATGATGCCCTTGTATTCTCTGCTTGACAGCACATCTGTTTTACAGGTGTGGATTCCAAGGCCTGTCTGGGGCTGAGTCCACAGTAGCCACAGCAGGCAAGCTGGGGTTCAAACGCTGGTCATCAGGCTCAGTGGTAGGTGTGTGCGATTCCACACGTGCTCTGTGAGCAGAGATGCTGCAGAAGCCTCAGCCCGGGGCTGAAGAGCTACAATTAGGCCACGGTCCCTGTATCAGCACAGTGCTAGTCCAAGTGCATGGCCTGAACCCACAGCACAGCACCTGGAGCTTGTTAGAAATGGAGACTCTTCAGCCCCACTGCATGGATCAGAACGTGCATTGACCAAGGCCTCCTGGGCAGTTCTCATGCACATTCAAGTTCAAAAAGCCTTCTCTGTCCTGGGGTGGGGGATCTCCTGCCCCGGCCTTCTCCCTAGAGATCGAAACCAGCATTTGGGGTAGAGACCTTGGCTGTGCTGCCAGGACGAGGAGGAACCCAGGCCCAGGGCACCCTAACCTATACCAGCCACACCTGGCCCTCCCGCCGCCCCTGCCACGTTGTCCTTCTGAGAATTCGGTGTGGTCCGCTTAGTTATCATCTCTGGGAAAGAGACAGGCAATAATTCCCCACCAGTGTGGGGTTGGAGGGGTTGGGTGCGGAGCTGGGAAGCGGGGACCTGGGATTTGAGTCAGAAGTTCCCTAAAGTGGAGTCTGCTGCCCTGGGCTCTCTGTGGGGAGTCAGGGGGGCACTATGGCCGGGGAAGGTTGCAAGAGGCGTGCAGGGCATGGGAGGTGGGTCAGGCATGATCCATGTAGCCCGGCTGGGCGTGGGTCCGGCTGGCGGGTTTCCTTGCCATTTGGGGCTTGGAGATGTTTAGGTTTGAGCTCAAAGTCACATGGGCTTGTAAGAGCTGGGACTGGAAGCCAGGTCTGACTCCCCTTGTCCTCAGGGGACCCAGAGGACCCTGCCGTATCAAGCCCCTTCCATCTGAGCTGTCTTCGTCCCAGCCCAGGCTGGCCAGGGGCCCAGTGGGACTTAAATGGGCCAAATGCAAGTCAGCTGGGACCAGCCCCTCCCTGAGGTGCCTGCTGCGCCGAGGAAGAGGGTGGAGGAGGGAGACAGAACGAGCAAGTGTGTGTGTGTGTGTGTGTGTGTGTGCGCGCGCGCGCGCGCACGCGCGCGCGCGCTCCCCCTTTCTTGGGCACCAGCCTAGGTTTCGCGTCCACTTGCTGGAAGAGAGAGTTCAATTTGGCCTGAATACAAACTCCACAGTCGCTCAACTGCCATCTTCATTTAGTTAACGTGCTTTCTGGGCAGCCCTGGCCGGGATTCATCTTTATTATCCAGCGAGGGGCTCAATCCAGATCGGGCTCTGATCTCAGAGCAGCGGAAAATCACCTCTCGCAGATGATTTCCCCTGAAGCCATTAGCAGGGCTGTGGGGAGGCTGAGAGACCAGGCCAGGCTATGACTGTCCCCCTCAACACACGATGCAGCCCTCCGCCCCACCCAGACACGCCCAGTGTGCCTCCAGCTGGGCCCAGCCAGCCTCTGGCCTTGTCAGTTATGGGGAGGGGGCTAGATCCCTTTGCCCCCACGAAGTTCCCTATACAGCCCCAGCTCTGATAACCGGCGCCCACAAAACACTTTACAGGATGCCCGCACATGCGATTTTTATGAGCTCGGAAGCTGGCTCCACCAGGGTGCACATCCTGGTGTGGCACTTGCACAGTGACCTTGGGCAAGCTGCTTCACCTCCCTGGGCCACAGTTCCCACCTCTGCCAAGCAGGGCGGCACCGCCAGTTTACAGCGCTCTTGATGAGATGAGCCTGGGACCTGATGGACGTCCAGGGCCTAAGGCAGAGTCCGGCAGGCAGTAAGATGGGCGGCGGCAGTACTTGTGTGAGTCCCACCCTGGGGCTTGCTGTGGGATCCTGCAGGCACGTGTGTGGCCAGAGTGGCTGCAGGTGCAGTGTCCCTGAGTGGGGGGGATGGCTGCCCCTTGGCCGGATTTGTCCTGGGCAGCAGAGAGCCCCAAAGCACTTGAGCACTAAATGGAAGCCGCAGTGGCCTTTAAAATTCTCCCAGCATCTGACTGGTGTGTACACCGCTGGGTCAAGGAGATTCCACTCGGCCCACCCCCAGCCCGCCTGTGATCCCCGCTGTGGTGTTTTGCTGGAGGCTCAGACACCTTTGTCCCAAAGCTTTCCTGTCCTGGGCCCAGCCGCAGCCTCCCCAATCTCAGCCTGCGCTTGGCTGCCAGCCCAGCCACAGGTCTTTCTCTGCAGGCTGTGCCCCCAGCTGGTTTTAATCCCCCGTGACTGGCATCCCTGACGGCGCAGGGTGAGGACATTGGGTGGGAGCAACTGGCGCTGCCCGCCGCTGTTTGTCCGCAGTGCAGGCCCCTAATGCAGCCCATTGATCGTGCCGCTTTTCTTCCCCGCACACGCTCCCGACCCCACTTGGATTCTTGTGAACTCTGCGGCGAGCAGAGACAGAGGAACCTTTTCACAACTGGGGCTGCAGGCCTCTGAGAAGCTTCTCGCTCAGAAAAGCCAGCTCGGAGGGATTCATAAAGTGCCTCACAAATCCAAACAAATGCCTTGTGTCCCCGCGTGGCGCCTTGGCCGGCTTCCTCGCACCTGGCCACCCATTCATCTGCCTTTTAACTGACGCTGCGTGTGGCCCAGGCACATGGCTGCTGTCTCCAGCCCCAGCTGGGCCTCCTGCAAACTGGGTCACCCTGCAGGGCCATGTTTAGTGGCCTGTGGACGCAGCCCAGCGTCTTCCAGGCAGGTTCCAGCCCCGCTTTAGTGCCGCTGAATTGCTGGTTTAGTGCCGCTGGAACTCAGAGGCAGACACAGCCGCCGCCAGCGTTTATCAGGAGGATGGAGAAGGCGCGAGCTCTCCGCCGGCTTCTGTCCCAGCCCGGGGTGCCTGGAACTTCAAACAGAATATCTTGCCCTGGAGTCTGCACTGGTCCCCAGGAGGACTTGGACCCCTTGGAATTATGTCCAAAATTATGTGTGTGCCTGTGTGTGTACACACATGTGTGCACACGTTTATTGCGCTGGGATGAGGCCACAGCTTTCATCAAATTCCCGAGAAGATCTAAGACCTAATGGTGTGGTCACAGCACAGCTCCTTGGGCCACCAGTTGTGACTGTTGGCTCCCCAGAGGAACTCATGGCCGCTGGGCCAAGCCTTTCAGTTTACAGGTGAGCCAAGGTGCCCCTCCATCGGGCCCCGTTGGAAGAAACATCCTGCATCACCTTACATGGGGGCCCCGAGAGACTGCATCTCATGAAGCAGGCAGCAGACCTGAGGGCCTGGCCGTGTCCTGGCTGCTGGCCACTATGTCCAAGCCCCAGTGCCACTGGGCCCTGCCTGCATGAAGGAGCCCTGAGATTTACATCGGACATCTTATCCCTGAACCTGGACCTTGCTGCCTCTTCCACCCCACCCTGGCACCCCGGGATGACCCAAGTGCCCTCTCCTGGCCCAGCCTCCCAATCCCAGCACTTTCCCACGCTGGCCTGTGCCCTACTCCAGCTGCAAAGCATCCTCTGAGTCTGGAGAGATTTTTCTGTCTTGCCAGAAACTACTTTGAAATTTGCAAACCCTTGCAAATTGAGAGAAGGGAAGAGAGGGCAGAAATGGACTTCCCTCCTCTGCCTTCCTCCTCCAGGGTGGCCCACCTCCCAGTGGTTCACCTGGGTCTTGTTCCCCACTTTGCCAAGCAGGGGCTCTGGGAAACTCCTCTGACCCTTGGTCTCCCACGGACACCCCCTTTGGGCCTGAGCCCCAGGCCGGCCCTGAGTGCCCCCTCCTCACTGACTCTGAGGTCCACAAGGAGTTTGCAGGCACCCAGACGAGTCTCCTGCATCTCAGACCTGGCCCTGAGGACAGCAATGTTGGTTGGTTTATATGTTGATACCCTCTCTCTGCAGATTGTAAGGTTGAAGAGCGAGTCCCCAAGTGTCCAAAACAGAATTGAGACTCAAATATAAAAAATGTTAGAGCTCAGTTTGAGTTCATCTTCCAACACCATCATCTCGCTGATAGGGAAACGGAGGCTCAGAGGGGCATCTGACCTGCACAAGGCTTTCTGAGCCAGTGCCCATCCTTCTGCCACACTCTGATTGGTTGATGACACTCAAGAGCAGGTGAGGTAGGGAGTAGGGAACCCCAAGCATTGTTCCCGTAGGGTCCTGTGCCACTTCCCTGAGGGATGCTGGGAAATTCCCAGGATGTCAGTGTCCTCCTGGATGATGTGAAGAGCCAGTGTCACTGCGCCTGATTGTTTGAATTCTTAAAGCTGCCTCCAGAGCTGAGGGGACTAGGACCAGCCAACAGGAAGTTCCGCCATTTCTTCCAACCTGATTCTCCTCTTTCCCCAGACTTTTCCCTGGAAGAACAAAAGCCTTAATCAAATGGAATAGAACCACATGCTTCAGCTCCCAGGCATTAAGCACCACTTTTTTTATTGCAAGGGACAGAAACCCAGCCTGAGGTTTAAGCCCTTTGTAACTGGATAAAGCAGTGATGCCGCTTTGGGCACAGCTGCATTGGAGGTATGGAGGAGGCCTGCAATCTGTCTCCACCTTGGCTCAGTTTTCCTTTGTGCTGGCTTCCTTCTTCAGTATTTTCTTCCCAAGTAACAGCAGTGGCTCCAGGTCCATGGTCTGTAGCCTAATGGCCCAAATGGGCTGAATGCCTTTAGCCTCATGGGGTCTCATGTCTGTCTCAGGACTAGTTGCCAGGACCAGGGAGTGGAGTGTTCTGGTTATCCAGGTTTGGGTCGTGTGCTGCCTGTGGAAGGGCCACCCACTGGAGCCTGGGGAGGGGCGGTGTGTTGGCCGTGACAAAACCACATATACCTGCTGTCCCCTCCCCGGGATAGCCCCCAGGGCCCGGCAGGGGCCATGATGTGGAATGCATGGGAAGGGGTTAGCGGAAGGGGTGGTAGTGGAAATGGCTCACAAGCATGGAGTCATACTAACTGATGTCTATGAAGTTTTTCATACTTCTGTGTTTCTCCTGGTCTTCATAAGAATGTCATCAAGAGGCGGCGAGGAGACCGAGCCAGAGAGGGAAGCAGCATGCTCAGGGTCACCCAGCAAGTCGGGATTCAAACCCACTTCTCCCCCCGGCTCTCAGTCTTGCACTGTTCTTGAAACAGCTCCAGGCCTCCCAAGGAGCTGGTCCACTGTGGTTGACAGGCTGGAGGGACCCGCTACTCCCTGCCTGCTCTCAGGGCTGCCCGAGAAAGGGAAGGAGGGAGGGTGAGTGGGCAGAATTGGCCAGAGACCAGGGAGGATGCGGGAGGGGCTGTGTCTTGCCAATGAAATATTCATGGTGGTTATTGAATCAAGTTTTATTGGAATAAAAATACACTTGCTGAATACATTTATTTCCCCTGGTTCCTTTCAACCCCTTCCCTCCCTGGGTGATTTGATTGGGGGGCCAGGGAAAGTATTTTTTCTCCAAGAAAATTGGACTTAGGTCAGCAGAAAAAGGAAGCTGAGTCAGGATTGGTGTGTGAGAGGGGCCTGGGGGGTGAGCAGCACGGAGGCCAGAGTCAGCCCCTGTTGGTCATGCTGTGGGTCCCTACACACAGGCTCTGTCCCCCAAACTGCCCTCAGGCCTCCTCTCATCCTTGGCTATTTTTTTTGTTATTTTTACGTAGGGTCTTGCTATGTAGCCCAGGCTGGCCTCACACTTGCGGTAATCCTCCTGCCTCAGCCTCCTGAGGATTACATGCTGGAATTACATGTGCGCATCACCATGCCCAACTCTTCTTCCCCACCTACTTATGAGGAGCCCGAGTGACCACAGGCTGGTAGTCAGGGGTGCGCCTCATGTGGGGCCTGCCTGGTCCGCAGTGTCTCCTTAGAGGCCGCAGGTCAGGGGAGGTGTAGGTAGCTCTGCCCTCTGTTTTGTGTTCGTCCCTTTCCCCTTTTTCTTCTGGGCTCGGCTCTGTCTGCGTCTCTCGCCATCGTGCTTTGGGATACAGAGCAGCCAGATCTCTCTGGGACCCACTCGCCCCATGCAGCGCTTCTGGTCCCAGCACCTCCAGGTGTCTCCAGGTACTACCTGTGACAGTCTTGGGTTCTCTCTGACCTCAGATTTGGACACAGACACACACACACACACACACACACACACACACACACACACACACAGAGGCATGCACACACTCACCTCCCCGTACCTCCCTCTTCCTGCGCCTCCTTGCAGGTTCCTGGCCACGTGCCCTTGTGTAAGTGACCCACTCCTTTGGAATGTCAGTTTCCCCATCTGAAAAATGGGCAGCAGAGCCCCACACAGGTGCTGGAGCATGGAGCAGGCTTGGCCCGCAGAAGGTACCTGGGAGTGGCAGTCGTTACTGTCAGCTGAGGACTCAGGGGTTGCCCATCAGTCTGTCCGTGGCTGCCAGGCCCGACAGGCTGGCTGCTGTCTGTCTGCAGATGACAGCTCCATTACTGTGGCTGCGCCAGGCTGGGGGCGCCCCTCCTTTCTTATGTTAATTTAATTGATCGAATTCTCTTGGCTTAACTCGGGAAGGAAAGGGAAAAAATAATAACAAGCTCTGTCCAGCGTCCCTGTAATTAGGAGGCTTGGCTCTGCTGTGAGTCATGTGACCGTGCGTGACTCAGACACAGCTGCAGTCTCCTGTGTCAGGTGTCAGAGGGCACAGACATCCGCCCCTGCCCGAGCAGGGCCACCTTTGGGACCACTTCCTGTCTCCGTAGGCAGCCCTTTTCCCATTCACAGGGAGCGGATAATTAAACCTGAGTAATGAAGACTCATTCATTGCTAATTTCTGCAGCGGTGAAATGAATTTACATTCCAGTGCAAGGGGAGGGGGGAGGGAATGAAAATTTCGAAAATAAATAAAACCTTAAATACTTGTATGGAGCTTACTGTGTGCTAGACAGCCTTCTAAGCCCTTTACAAATAATAACTCATTTAAACTTGGCGTTTTGAAGGTGATTTTCGGCTGTCAGCTTGGATTTGTAGCTGGAAGCTTTGTAAAAGGAGGCAGTTTGGATCAGACACAATTTGTCAATGTTGCAGGTTGTCAAGGGCGTTGCTAAGAGGAGCCACTGTGTTTAAATGTTGTTTAACTCCTTGCTTCCAGTGGGGGGAAATTGGATGATGGAATGGAAGAATTTTTTTTTTTTTTAAGAAAAGAATGATGAATTGTTTTTCTGCTTTAATTGGCAAATTTAAGGGTTTTTTTTGTTGTTGTTTGTTTGTTTTTGGTGCTGGGGATCGAACTGAGGGCCTTATGCTTGCAAGGCAAGCCCTCTAACCACTGAGCTAATCCTCAGCCTCAAATTTAAGGTTTTGATTCTTAGATAAAAATTTCTTGAACCATGTCAGTGAGATGGCCTGCTGCTCTCTGGTGGCAGCATGTGTGTATTGCAGGGGAAATGCTCAAAGAAGGACAAAATAACAGGTTACTGATCCTAACTGATCGGGAGGGAGCACAGTAGAACTGACAGGAGATTGACCATATGCTTGTGATGATGGAAGCTGAGTAAGCCCAGAGGTTTTTTTTTGTTTTGGGTTTTTTTTTTTTTTTTTTTTTGGTGCTGGGGATCGAACTCAGGGCCTTGTGTTTGCGAGGCAGACACTCTGACCACTGAGCTAAACCCCACCCCCTCCTCCAGAGTCTTTAAATAGAAGGAAAAAGGATGCTGTACATAACCAGCAAATTCTTTGCCCTGTCCCATTCTACAATTCAGTGCCTAGCAATGTGGAAGGACTTGTCTCCTGTCTCAAAGACAGGCTGTCCTGCCCAGCCACCCGAAATGGGCAGGGTCTGAGGAACCTTCCAGAGCCCACTTCCCTTTGGGCCTGTGGGAGCCCAGGGAGAGATGGCCCATGGATGCATAGAGATTCAGGTTAGAACAAAGGCAGGGTCTTCCCGTCAGCCTCCCAGGCTGCAGTGTGGGCAGCACTGTGCGGTCCTGGGGTTCCTAGCTTGGCACCTCAGCAGAGCAGGCATGTGCATCCATTTGGTGAGGAAACTGGTTTGATTGCCTGCTGCACAGTTGCTTTCCAGGATTTCTCAGGCATTCAGATATTTGCAAATGCTTTCTCTGGTCCAGGTATTTGGAGCTTCCTATGCATGTGCTCTTTCAACTTTCCGGGGTAGGTTGCTTACCACCTTTGTGTAGATGAGGAAGCTGATACCCACCCAGAATATCATCATTTTTATAACTCTCTTTGCCCCTAAAATGTGAATTTCTTGACTCTGTGACTATGTTTTGTTTTTCATTTTGTTTCTCTATCACCCTATGAACAATCAGTAACTGTTGAATGAATGGTTGAACTAATGATTGATTTTTGTAGCACCCCAGTGCCTAATGGCCCTCACCTTCCTGAACTACAGAAAGTTTGGCAACTCCAAACTACAGACTGGACCACTGCAGAGGTGGCTTATCCAAAAGGTGCTGGCAGGTGAGGCGACAAGGGACCTGTGCATGCAGAACCCTCTGTGTGGCTCTGTGGAGACAACTCCGTGCAGTGTGTCCTGGTGCTGCCTCTGTCTAGTTCATGAGAGCTGAAGATCTGTAACGTTCCCTGCTCTATGTTCTGTTACTTCACGTTGATAGCTAAGAATTGACTATGGTATTTATGATAGTATTTATACCTTGGAAACTTCAATGCTACAAATAAGGAATTCCCCACATCAGCTGCTTGTTGGACATTTACCCACATACCAGTGGGTAAATGTGATAAGGTTACAACTCGTGTCAAGAAGCTTCTAGTACCTTCTACTAGCCTCTAGAAGTTTCTAGTACCTTCTACCAGCTTCCAGAAGCTTCTAGTACCTTCTAGTTTCTAGAAGCTTCTAGTAACTAGTATGTCTAGTAGCTTCTAGTATGTCTCCCTGTGGTTATTTTTTCTGGAAAGGGCTGTTAGACCCCATCATTTACCCCTTGCCAGTTGCTGCAGGTTGTCCCAGGCATTGTGATGCCAACAGGAAGTCCATGAAGATGAAAAAGGAGAATTCTTAGCTTTTCTAATTCACTTGCCCCTCCCAGAAATTGACAACTCCATGCTGGGGGATGGTGCAGTAGCCTTCGGGGGTCAAGTGCGCTCTGTCTCTGGGAGATGGTTCCCCAGGGCACTTGGGCACTGGTGGGCCACCCCACTTCTTGCTGCTGGGGTGCCCACGGCGTCTCAAGGCAGTTTCTGGTGAGTCTCCCTCTACCTCCTGGATTTGTCCTTGCAAGTAGCCTTTCCAGGTTTTCCTGGTGGAGGTTCTCAAGCAAACTCTGTGCCTGGAAGTGGAATAATAGAAAGTAGGTAGTTGTTTCATGTCCCCAACCCCAGTTTGGCCCCCAGAAGGAGATAGAGTGCAGCCTCTGAGACAGTGATGTTGTTTCCCATGTACTTCGTAGTGTCCCCCTGGAGCCTGTGAATGTGACCTTCTTCAGACAGGGTCTTCGCAGATGTAATCCAGTTAAAGTGAGATCACAGTGACACCTAGGCCAGGGTGCCCACCCCTACCACTGCCAGTCCCTGGTCCTAGGTCTCGGTCCCTTGCACCTGCACTACCGCAGTAGCTTTCTAATGCTATCTTTGTTTCCTCAGGCCTCTTCCCATCCAACCCAGCGTAATCAGGTTGCCGACCCTGGACCGCACCTTGGCCAGGGCTCCTAGACTCAGTGCTGCCGTCTGGTGGCCTTGGTGGCCACAGCTGCTGGATGGAGGGGGTGGAGGGCAGGGACTTCCAGCCCCAGTTTAGGGCTCCTGGCACCAGGGTGATGACAGCCGCTTCTGGCCTATGTGTGTTTTCTTATTTGTTCCCAGCAGGAAATCGATGATGTCAGAAACTGTGGGATAACTCTGCAGCCCCAATCGATAGACCCTGATTAATTCAGTCATGGCTGTTGGGTAAATTTGCTGCATCATAATTAGAATTATTAATTAAAAATAGGAAATCGATTGACACAAATTAAGCAAAGGGGGAGTCAGCCGGGGCACTATGACATTGCCAGGGCAGGTACTCGAGGATGGCACCTGCCTTGCTGGCCCTTTGGGGTCTGCCCCCCATGTGACCCCCAACTCACCTACCTTGACAGCCCACCTCCAGGACCTGCTGCTAATCGGGGTCGGGGGAGCAGAGTGAGCTCCTGGGACTCCACGTGCCGCAGCTGGAGGCCCCCAGCAGCATCTGCAGCAGCCTTACTTTTAACTAAGAAAAAGTAAGACTTTTTAAGAGCAAAGAGCCTTTGTTTGTGCTCATCTTTTCACATTCTGTAGTACAAGAATATATCATTTAGCATCACGGTGGGTGCACATAGCGTGTGAGACTCTGTCCTTTTTTTCTCAACTTCATGCTCACTCATTTGCCACATAATTAGATTTTTTTGTGGATGCATAATATTTTCTGGGTATGCCATAATCTGCCTAATCAGTTCCCTCATGTTGGCCATTTAAACTGATCGATAATAATAATAATAGCAGCAGATTTCGGCAGGTGGTGGTGCACACCTGTAATCCCGTTGCTCAGGAGGCTGTGGCAGGAAGATTGCCTTGAGTTCAAGGCCAGCCTGGGCTACATAGCTAGACCCTGTCTCAGCCTCCCTCAAAAAAAAAAAAACCAAAAAACCTAAATTCGCAGCGTAGGGTTGCTTCTCACTGCTTGCCCTGTGGGCTGTGTGTACTTTGATCCATCTAATGCTCTCAGCAGTCATATGACACAGGCACTGTTATCCTTTTCAGATGGGGAAACTGAGGCTCATAGGCGTGCAGTGATATGTCGGAGTGTCCTGTCTAAGGTCACGTGAGGCTTGTTGAAGGGGAGCATGTAGGAAAGCCCAGTTCTTGGCAATGACTCGTTCTGCTCTGGCTTTTCCACATCCACATGAGCAGGTGATAAGGTATCTTGGACCGAGTCCCACTCCTGGCCACACCTGTGACTGTCCTCCCCAGTCACTTCCTCAGGATCTTCTTAGATCTTATGGTGGCCACATTATGAGCACTGCAGGCCCCAAGGACGTCTGTCCTACGTATGGGGCTGGAAGCCGCTCCTGTGCTACCTGGCACGTGTCTACCAGGTGTGTGACGAGCCCCACCTGTGCCTGCCCTGCCGGGTGTCCTGGATGCAATCCCCGTGTCATGCCAGCGAGTGTGATGGCCACACGGAGAGCCTCCGTGGACCCCAGTGTTGTGGCTGGGCCACCCTCCCTTCACCTGCTGTCCCGGCCCACTACCAAGCTGGATAGGTGCCCTCATCCCCTGCCAGGTGCTGACCATCTGACCGTGCCTCCAGAGTGCGTTTCTCCATCTTTGTCCCCCGAGATGTGATGACACAGGCCGTTCACACGAGCCAGCCCCTCACATGGGCTGTGGGTTTTGGGTGATCTCAGTGGGGCTTGGTGGCGGAACCCCGCTCCCCCTCCCCATTTAAGAGAACATCTGATCATGCAAGTGGTAGAGTGGGAAGTTACAAGCTCACAGCCTTGACACTTCTGGGGGGGTCTGGTTTGGTCGCTTGTGCGTATGTGTGGTAACGGGGTCAAATGCAGTACACTACATCCAGCCCTTTTTATTTTTTATTTTGACACAGAATCTTGCTAAGTTGCCTAGGTGGGACTTGAACTTGTGATCCTCCTGCCTCAGCTTCCCTTAGTGGTAGGAGATGCTGCTGTTACTTAGTATGATGAATAAATTATTCACCAGCTCAGCCAGCGACTTGTGACAAACCCCACCCTGTGTCGTGTTATGTTGGCTCATTGTGCATAATGCCATTTAAATTCCACAGGCTGTTCTGCACTAGTACTGAAGCTTATTTTCTCAAATACCTGCAGCTTTAGACAAAGACTTTCAAGGCTCCTTTTGTTTAGAAAATCAAATATGACCAGCATTTTCACCACTAGTTTCTGCCTAGCAGCCCCACCTCACCTTTTGAGGTGTCCGCTTCTGTCTCCCTAAAACACCTTCCTCCTGGGGAGGGGTCCCTGGTCTGGGGAGATGGGGAGAAGCTATAGACTGGCACCTGATTGACAGAGCCCCCGGCTCTACCAGTCACACCGTCCCTCCTTTAGCCACCCCTTCTCCGCACCCCAAGATCTGCATTCCTGGTGCCTGGGAAAGGGTCCCCCAGGACACTCTGTCTTCTCAGAATGAGGTGTGCGATCCCCAGTGACACAGGGAGTATTGCTAAGGGAGCAGTCTTCCTTCTGCTGGTAATTTACCACACTTGCAGGCTGTAAAAAAGTTAGTTTGAAGTGTTCTCTAACCAACTAAATTACCACCAGCCCCCTTCGGAAGAGTGGTCCAGCTAGTTGAATATTAATCTACAATTCAAAGAGTCCCCAGGCGCAGATTGCGAGATCTCGTCCACACGAGTAATTAAGACTGTGAGTGAGCCGACTCCAAAGAATCAGGGTTTCCTCCCACAACGGAAGAGCGACAGAACTTCAGAGAATGGTGCTGCCCTTTGCGCCGGCCTCCCAGCTCAGGCCAGGGTGGGCCAGGAAGTCTGTTCTGTCTGATCTTTCCTGAGCGCCGGGACAGGGGCAGGCACGTGGGCTGGAAGAGCTTTGGATGGAATCCAGAGACCTGGTGAAGAGCGCCTGACGCTGTGCCCTTGGGCAGGTCGCTGTCCCTGCGGCCGCCCCACCACAAGTGCATCCTCATCTACAGAAGGAAGAGCACTGGAGCAGACTGTAACTCTGTGTGTGTGCGTGGGGGGGGGCTACTGACCCAGCACCTAGCACAGTGCTCGAAGGGTGCAAAACTGGTTGTTGGTTGTTCTCTACTTGTGCTCTGCAGAAGTCTGGGAAGTTAGCAAAGCAGGCAGGACTTTCCTCAGCTCTGCTGTCTTCCTGCCTCTGTCTTATGTTTGGGGTTCTGTAAAGGTGTCATTTGGAGAGAGGATTCCCTAGATAGACAGATCCATCCATCCATGCTTCCTTCCATCCCTGGCGTGCCCTAATTGTGTGGCTCCTGTTGCCTCTATGCTGTTGGAGTTTACAATTCTGTGCTATCTGTGTGCTCTCGGTCTGCATGGTGGACACTTGTGTCTCCCCCATGTCCTCCCTGGAAGGGGCAGGAAGAAGTACTGCAAAAAGGGACTGAGACCTTGGCACCCACATCTAGCTCCCTGCCATCAGGGACCTCATCTGCTCTGTGCTAATGTTTCTTTCCAACCCCCAGTCTCTGTCCAGCCCCACCTCTGCCGCCACTAAGAGCGAGAAACGTAGTGGATGCTCAGTACATAGTTGTGAGCCAGCATGGTGGTACAACCTGTAATCCTAGCATTTGGGAGGCTGAGGCAGGGGGATCGCTGTGAGTTCAAGGCCAGCCTGGGCTACATAGCTAGAACCTGTGTCAAAACAAAAAAATTAGTTGCGCCTGGGTGAAAGGGTAGCGAAATGCACTTTCTGTGCCATCCCTTGATTTCTGTTTACCTTAGTGTGGACCCTTGGAAGTTATTCTGGTTTTCCCCAACAAGATCACAGCAGGAAAACAAAATATTGGGTTGAAAGGAAGTCATTTGACCAGCCCCTGGAGTGTCCTGCAAGATGTGTGCTTGTGTGACTTTATTTTCTTTAACTTGTCTCAAGTGTGGGCTTGGCTATTATTTGAGGCTAAATTGTGCATAACGCTCATGTGACGTATGTCAACACTTCCGCTGTCCTGAGGAGGTGGCAGAAGGACCTGGTGACACGCCCGTGTGTGTCAGCACACTCAACCCTGGCACTGTGGACCCCTGAGCTCTATGCAGGTCTGCAGGGTACAGCCACCAAGTCAGAAGCTGACTTCATTTTGCTGAGAGCTCCTGAGCTAAAAGAGAGAATTGAAACCAGGCTCGGACAGAGAATGTGGTGGCCGGGGCTGGCTACACGCCCTTCTGCTGCTGCCCTGGAGTGATGCTGAGGTGCCGGTGATGTGCGTCACTGCCAGTGTGAGGCTTCTGAGTGGCTTAGCCTCGCCCCTGGGTGACCTTGCCCAGGATGGCGGCTGGGTGTGTTTGTTTGCAAGCTGAATCAGCAGGTGTGGTGTCCTCTGCTTCCCAGGAAAAGCACCCGGATGCGTAGCTGCTCACGCACTGGATGCAAAGGACAGGCTGCAGGCGGGAGCTGTCCCCTCTGCACTCGCTGCTCTGGTCTTTAGAAAGGTTTTTCTCTACCAGTTATTTAATGTCGCTCAGATATCTTATTCCCGGGATATAGACTGGTACAAAAGGCAGAATGACAACAGCAATTAATTTTCCTGTCAAGGATGCCAGCCACGGAGAGAGCGCCAGGCCAGAGCCAGGAACTCAGCAGAACACTGAGACTTAAATTCACAGCCCTGGAGACTCTGGCATCTGTGGGCACACCACAGACGAGTCACCACACTCCCAGGCTTAGCCAGATGTGGAGAAGAGGGGAGGGAAGGTCAAGGTCTCCTCCTGGACCCCTCTCTCCACCTTTGGAGACCCTGGCTGGCTTGCTGTAGCTCTGTGAACCCAGCAGCTCATTAGTGAAGAGCCTGCTGTGCAGAGTGGAGCTGGCAGGAGCCAAGTCCCAGCCTCTCCAGAGACGTACAAGCCCAGGTCAAGTTGCTGAGACGTGCAGGACACTCAAGCAGGGGTTAGAACCCAGAAATAGGAGGTACCCACTATACAGTGCCACAGGTTAGCAACCCCCTGCCCTTTTGAGGCAGGATCTCACTGTGTAGCCCAGGCTGGCCTCAAACTCACGGCAATCCTCCTGCCTCAGCCTCCAAATGCTGGGATTACAGGCGTGTGCCATCATGCCCATCTCGGCAAGCCCCTTGTCACATGATTTCATTTCATTCTTACAGCTGACCTGGTGGGCAGGTTTCAGTGGATCCGTTTTCCATGAGAAAAAACTGAGGGTGAGGAATCAAAGAGACTCTCCAGGCCACACAGCTAGTCAGTGGGAGAGTCGGGCTTGACTCCAGCTGCTCTCTGCAGTGTGGACAGGAAATGTCTGAGCTGGGAGAAAATGTGGGTCCTGACACAGCCTGCCAGCCCTTTATTCTGTCTCAGATGGCCCCATTGCCCTGCACCTAGCTCAGCAAGGGCTATGACTGACACCGAGCTGTCCTTTCCACTTAGAGATGCCTCGCCACCACTTGTCCTGTGATAGCCTGTGATGCTTGCAAATGTCACCAGACACCATCGGTAAAGCTTTTCGTTTGCCCACAGAGAAGTCAACTGGACAGTTTTTCTCAAAACTTTCTCTCAGGTTTTTTCAGCTTAACTCGACCCCACACATACCACCTTCTTTCCACCCCACCCTAAGAGCCCATTTTACCTAATGCTTGTGGAGCAGAAATCATAATCATATTACCAGTGAGTAATTCAATTGCACTTAAATTTATCTTGCAAGCATGTCTCCAGGTGTGCGTGCCCAGATGAAATGATCACTTGGCATCTGGAGGGTCGGGACTCACCGTTGGAAAGGTCTTCGTTCTCTGTCCTGCGGCCTTTTGGTGACTGAGCTGGAACCCCATTCTGCCTGCCGCTTCTGTGTTTCTCGCGTTGGCAAAGAACAACCAAAGACTAACCCAAGGTGGAGGTGGAAGGAGTTCCTGGAAAGAAAATACCAGCAGCCCACCTTACAAGGGTTTCTTAACTGTCGTTTTGATCATCTAGATTTTCTGGAAGTTGAAGCATCAGTTCGTATCTTAGAGGGATGAAGGCGGAAGGAAGGTTGCTGTGCTCTCCACGACCTGTGTTCAGAATTTTACCGGCGTGGGATTCAGCACCACGGACAGCGCCCGGCCACCCCATTGTCCTCAGAAAGAGCTTGGCCTTGGCATCTAGCACCAGAGAGCTAGCAGGGTCTGCTTAGAAGGCAGAGTCCAGCCTGCACCGCTGTTTCCACAGTGTGCAGTGCTGGCTGGCCTGTGCTTGAATACCTCCTACGACGGGGATCTTACTACCTGTAACATTAGGTCCTTGTCATGGTTGCAGGGTTTGCCTTTGGGGTTGGTGCCTCCTGCGTATTGCAAACAGGAAGTCAGAGAGATGGCTGCTGCCGAGAAGAGCTCCACCACATTCTTTTAAAAGTTATTGAGTATGTGTGACCTGCAAAAAAATGGAGACAATAATATGAAAAACCATCCACCATCCAGACCAAACAAATATTCACATTCACCATGTTTGCTCTAGATCCTTTTTAAGGAAAATGTTACAAACATATCTGAAGTCCCCTTTGTGCTGGTGGAAGTGGCCTCCCCGGGCTCATCTCTATGGTCTGTCGGGGCCACAAGTGTCCCTGTGGAACTCCTTTTCCAAGCGTCCCCTCATTTAACAGGCAGGAAACCAAGCCCTGCAGGGAGGACTTGACCTGGCGTCTTGGTGGTTGTCCTAGACCCTTCTGTGGCCATTATCTTCTCTTTATTTGCATCCCAGCTCCTGAGGTGGTGGGGTATGGATTTTCATGTCTCTTTTACAGGTCTTCAGGGGCATTCTGCAGCCTTCTTAGCTCGCTAGCTGTAAGACCTCAAGTTACGGTGTGCCGCCTGTGAATTATCAGGGAACTCCTAGCTGGGACAGTTGCTTGGCTTACCCACTTTCCACATGAGGAACTTGAGTCATGCCCAGTATCACTGAGTAATGAGGGCCCTCGAAGGGACTTCCTGGGAGGAGGGTGGCCAGCACAGGACTGAGGAGCAGGACTCTGGGTGAAGGGGTGGGAGAAGGCTGGTGTGAATAAGGAGGGCAGGGGATGCCAGGTCACCAGGCTCCAGGGCTTGTGCCTGAGTCACTGTGGAACTGTGAAGGGCTCTAGGCAGGGCACGGCCATACCAGATTAGTCACTGGGCAGGATCACTCTGGAAGTTAGGTACAAGCAAGCTGAAAGCAGGCCTCTGGTTGCAAGAGTGTTACAGCCATCTATAGCTATCCGCAGCTGCCCTTTCTCCTGGTGTGTTGGGTCATTGGACAGAGTCTAGCAATTTTTGGGTCCCGATGGCTGATCCTGGGCTAGTGTCACCTTCTTATTGCCCCTTCACTCCCAGGGGTAGAAAATTTACGTTCACAGAGACACATACCCATATTGCAGCACTCAGGAGGCAGAGGCAGGAGGATCTTTGTGAGTTCAAGGCCAGCCTGTGCTACATAGTGAGACCCTCCAAAACAAAAACAAATTTTAAAAAAGGAGTGGAAGAGAAGAAAGAAAATTTTTTTTCATGGGATTTGCGAAGAGCATGGCAGCAAAGGGGAAATACTCACTATTGTCTCCCACTCACCCAGCAGGAATGGCGGTGTTGGGGGTGCCAGGAGACTCCGTCCTGGCTCGCGTCAGCGGTCCAGGATGCTGCAGCAGAAACAGCCTTGAGCCTCTGGAGCCCCCTAGTTTATTATGTGGCCTTGAAAAAACCATTTTTCCTCTAGGGTCTCTGCTTCTCACCTTAAAGGGCGAGCGGACTAGCTAAGGGCTAATGTGTCTGTGGTTCTCATCTTTCACACTTACATCCTCCTCTTCACCCTGCGGGACTCTTAACCCCAAGGTCTCAAAGAGTCTGCTCTCCCCCAGCTGTCCACAGTCATCATGCTGCTGTTCAGGGTGCGTTTACCACGCGCTTGGCACATTCTATCGGGTGTACTGACGACAACAACCCTACCAGGTAGGGGCTGTTAGTTGATTTTACAAATGGAGGAAACGGAGGCACAGACAGCTTTAATAACTTGCCCAAGGTCACTGCAGAATCAGTGCTGGTCTTCACAGCTCATGCTTTGAATTCTTATCCCCAAGTTTATGTCCAGCCCCATCACTAAGCTCTCTAAGGGGGAAACTTGCCAGGGGCTCCCCTGAGCTCTGTGAGAGGCCAGACCCCCCAGAAGGCTCCGCCTGCCAGGGAGGCCGCCTCCTGTCTGCTTGCTGTGATCGCTGGAATCAGCGGCTTCTCCTGGGGCCGAGATGACAGGTAGTTTGCTGGAACTAGCTCCGTGTGGGCTCTACCTGCAGTCCTCGGAGTGCCCCCCGCTGGAAACGGCTCAAGCCCAGAGCTCATTAGACAGCAGAAACCTGTCTTCCCCCAATAAATGCTGGCGAGACAACTCTCCATTGCTGCTTCTACCTGGAGTTGAAAAGACCTGGCTCACTCACTTCCCCACAACTCGCTTTGAGGCTTGTTCTGCCCCCACCCAGCCCTGAATTCGGTTAACTCCCAGTTAGGTGCCTGGGCCCCTCCAGCTCCCCGCCAACCCCCGACCTGGGATGGGAGGGGAGCGCCCAGCGCTAAGCCGGGGTTCAAAGGCATCCTGACTGCGCCGGGGTTTATCCTAGCTCCCTTCCCGCCAGGCCCAGTTTCCTTTGAAAGTGAAATCCTTTAAAAGGAAAAGGGAAGAAAACCCCACACATCGGGAGGCCCCTGCAGCCTGTTAGATCAGACGTCCAGTTCCCAGGGCCTCCGGCTGCCGCCCATGTCTGCCTCCCTCCGTGCCAGGCCACGGCCTCCGGCCTCCTCAGCTGGTCCTCCCATGTGGACCCTCCCTCAGCATGCCACTGGGATGATGGGGGGATGAGAGAGGGAGATGGGCCGGGCAGAGGAGGAGGGAAAGAGAGGGGAGACAGGCGGCAGGCATGGAGAGACCCCAGAGGCAGCAGGTCTGAGTCTCCTGTCCCCGAGGGAGGCTGGCCTGCAGAGTGGGGATGAGGCTTGTAGTGTTTCCGTGTCCAGGGACTCTGACCCTTGGTGGTGACAGCATCCTCTCCTTGGCTCTAGACCTCTGAGGCCTTCAAGTATCCACATTGTTTCAGCTTAAAGAGTGTCCCTTCTTCCTCATTAAACTCCTCTCTTATACCCTCAGGTCTGGCCAGGTATGGGTGTTCGGGTTGTGCACTGCATAGAACAGATAGAGAGAAACTTTCGCGGCAGCACGTGGTAGGGGTGGGGATGCCAGCCCGCCTGGCAGGTCCTGAAGAGCCGGGAGCCTCTCTTAGTACACTGACCCCCACATTCACTGGCGCATACACCTTGCACTTGGCTCCGATCCTGACTCTTGCTAGGCACCCCCAGGTCCCTTCTCTTGTGAGCTCTCTGCCTCCAGCTCTAAACGTGGGAGCGTAGAGAGCCCAGAGACTCCCAGCCCGACTCCCCTGCTGTTCCTTCCCACGAGCCTGGGCCGACCGACTCTGCAGGTCCTGCCATCCCAGCCCAGGTCACCTCTCCGCTCCCTGATCACACGGTGCGCCTCGCCTGTCCTGGCCCCCAGTTCCTGGGCTTTGAGAGTGGTCCTCCCTCTGTCATTTCTCAGGTATCACTGTGCCACCCCCAGCCCTGTGGGTCCCGGGGTGCTGAGGATGGGAACTGGTCCCCCTTTTTGTCCCTAGCTCCTGTAACCGCTTCCCATAAACAGCTCGCAGATGAAATCGTTACTAGGCCAATGGGGTGTTGGTGCTGCGCCCCTAACACGCGCCGGGCAGACCAGCCCAGTGACTACCTGGGGTTTAGTCAGGTGATCACTGTAATAACCTATTATAGTTATTATTAGTGGGGATTTAAAATAATTTTCTTTTTACAGTACTGGGGGTTGAACTCAGGGGTGCTGTACCACAGATTTACATCCTCAGCCTTTTTTGTATTGAGAGAAGCTCTCACTACGTTGCCCTGGCAGGACTCAAACTTGCGATCCTCCTGCCTCAGCCTCCTTCTGTGCCAGGATTACAGGAATCCCAGTCAGCACTGTGCCTGGCTGACAATGACCTAGTGATACTTTTTAAAAAACTTTTTTTCATTAGTACATGTCTGCAGTGCATGATGAGTTAATCCTGATCCTAATTCAGCTACCTAATGAATTAACCCTGGTGCATAACAAGTCTTGATGGATGACTTTGTTTATCCATTCGTTTATCTGCATGCTTCATGACTGTTTCGTTGAATCTGCTGAACACCACTCACCCACCAGATAAGACGACTTCTGCGCCATAACCTGGCAACAGCCCTAGGAGGTGTGTCATGTAGGGAGGGGAGGAAGCTAGGACCTCATTTGGCGACCTGAGGTCACCCAGCTGGGGAGGCAGAGCTCCTGTCTGTCAGAGAGGCCCTTGCACTGGGCAGAGTTGTCTGTCTGTCTGTCTCCCTCTCTCCCTCCCTTCCCTCCCCACTCCCTCCCCCTCAGCCAGCGGTCCTGGCCTCCCCAGGGCACGACGGGCTGCAGAGAGGTGCCGTCTTCCTCTTGGTGGGGTTGCAGCCCTTCCCAGGGCTCTCAGAGGAGAACCCCATCTCCCGCGGCACCCCACTCACCAGGCCACTCTGGTCTCCCCACAGAAAGGAAGCCCCTGTCTGGTTTGCAGTTTGTGCTCATTTACACTTTCAAATGCTTCCTGTGACTTGGAGCTCAGCTTATTCTTAAGGTCCTTTGCTCACTCAGCAGATGTTTACCAGGCTGCTTCTGTGTGCCACCCCTGTTCTAGGCTCTGGGGACACAGCAGGGACTAAAACCGGGCCTGCCTCCTGGAGCCAGTGGGGGTCCCGGGCAATAAAAAGAAAGATGCAAAGAAACATATATACTAGATGGTGATGTGCAATAGAAAGTAGAGTTCCTGCTATAAAGAAAAGAAGAGTGGTCGCAGTGGTACATATACTAAAGTGCAAAGACAGAACCGGGGAGCCGGGCAGAGTGCTACGAGCCTGTAATCCCAGCACTCTGGAGGCTGAGGCAGGAAGATTGCCTGAAGCTCAAGGCCAGGTGATGTGCAAGCCTGAATGAAGGACCCGGTCTGCTCGTTGTCTCTCTCTGTCCCTGGATGTTATTCCCACCCCATCCCTGGTGTCTGCACATAGTAGATGCTCAGTAAAGGTTCAGTGAGTGAGTGGATGAGTGGTCTGCTCTGCAGACTCCTGGGCTGCTGCAGTGGGGGGCCTCTTTGGGGTTGATCTCGTCAAACAGGAGGGCTATTTGTCACTCACTCTCAGGCCTCCTCTCAAGGGGAGCCCAGAGGTCGGCACCAGCAGTGATGGATAGCATGTCCTCTGACTGGCAGGCCAAGCCGGAAGGTGCTCTCAGAGTCCGTGTCCAGCTCAGGGACTAAGAACTGTGACACGCACGAGAGGCAGAGCTGAGCAGGAAATCCCAGGACCCTGGGATGCAGGGAGGATGCAGGGAGGACGGCATCTCCCTCTTCTGCAGCTGGGGCCAGTGCCAGGAAGCAGTTTGCCTGCTTCAGGTCTCAGTCTGTCCCTCTGTGCAATGGGAATACACTCTTTGCTCCGGCAATTGGTAGAGTAGAGGCCTTTGAAAGTCAGAAGTGCTACAGAAAAGCAGGGTTATTCTGAATAGCAAGTTTCCTATAACATGTAAGAGTATGTAACTGCAGAAGGACTGGGAAGAATAGTTGAAGAAGCCAGGGCCTTTGCAGTTGAGCTATGTCCCCGTCCCTTTATTTTTTGCTTTGAGACAGGGTCTTGCTAGTTGCCCAGGCTGGGCTTAAACTTGGGATCCTCCTGCCTCGGCCTCCCAAGGTGCTGGGATTACAGGCATGCACCATCACACGCGGATCAAACCTTCATTTGTTGTATGCTTTTTGCAAATCCTGTTGATGCCTACAAATCAGGGGTCCCCTGGGAAGAAGAATCCAGAGCACACATATTGGTCAACAGCGTCATCTTATGTACGACGGGCTGTCCACGTGGCAGCTGCTACTGTCCCGGACACAGCCAGCAGGTGCCGTGGTAGCCAGCCAGCCAGACCTGCGGGGTACAGTGCCCACTCCTGTCACGGGCTAGCAGGAGTTCTTGCCTTAATAGAAATGCAAACTGAAACTGGAGCGCAAATTTACAGGTGGGAAAAAGCTTGAATGGGAAAGTTAGAAAGAAGATAGGAAAGGACTCCAGGCTGGGTAGCTAGAAGGGGCTCACTTTGATTCAGGGGTTCAGGCTGGCTCACCCCCAAAGGCAGGCTGCCGGCTTTCAGAGATAAGCTTGTGGCCGGGGGCTGGTCATTATTACCTCAGTCCTGGTGTGCTAGCTCTGGAATCATACGGCTGAGGGGCGGTTTCCTTTCCAGGAGAGGCCTGTCTCTCTCTGGGGGGTCTCAGTCACATGGGCCTCGCCTTCCCCGGAACCCAGGCGATGGCAGGCGCAGGACAGTGGCTGGAGGCTTCCGGGTGTGGCGGAATGTCCCCGTAAACCTCCTGTCTCGGTGTCTGCAGCGTTGAAGGGAACATCATGTAAATTCATGTAACCAACCTCGTGTGGCAGCCCCTGGACAGCCAGCCCTCTGGGATCACTTCTTCCCACGTACAGGGCTGAGAGATTTGACCCAAGCTGACAGTCTCAAAAGCTACAAAATGAAGATCGAGCTTTGTTCCACTTTTAGTTTCCTATCGGGCATCCGTAGACCCGAGTGAAGTTCATGCTTCATGCCAAAATGGTTATTAAATCTCTGGCTGTCCCGGGAGGAGACACACATGGTGCTTCTGATGAACGGCAGCCAGCGTCCAGGGTTCTCCCTGGCGCCCACCGCTATGGTGATCCCCAGCTGTGACGGCTGAGTGGCCCCCGGGTGAGCCGTGCGGGGTGGAGAGCCCCAGGCCCCTCCTGCCCGGCTCACAGCCCCCTTCTGACTGGTGCTTAGTGCAGCAGCCCAGCTCCTCAGGACCCTGGTGTCTTCTCCTCTGCCAGTCCCACCTCCTCCTCTGGCACCTCCGCTTCCTGCACGGTCTCTGGGGGTCTCTGGGGCTCAGCCTGCGGTGCCTGGCGGGAAGTGCCGGGCCTCGAGGCTGCTCGGTGAGAGTGGGAAGAAGACGTTACCTTATAGTAAATCAGGAAATCCCTCAGTGCGAGTCCTCAGCAAACTTCCTTGACTCAGAGAAACGCAGCACAGTTAGAGACCAAACTTCCACACACTTTTCCCTCCT
>PVJO010002687.1:0-138212 GCA_004026905.1 Hystrix cristata
TTTCTCATCTTCTATTCAATATTTAGTCAATGATATGGATAGTGTTACATAAGGAATAATTGTGCAATTTGTCAACAATGGGAATCTCACTGGGTTAGTGAATATGGAATAACAGAGTCAAAACGCAAAAACGATCTTGGGAGGAATCAGAGGGTTCATGCAATAGAATAAATTTGATAAGAGTAAAACACATTCTACCTTTGAATCTCAAAGCACAAATGTAAGGTAGAGCATGAAAGACAGGTTTTGAAGTAAAAATAAGTAGTAGAAGTAACAACAGTAGTTGATTTTGATCTTTAACTGTCTATAAGTTTTTTTCAGCAAGATATGAAGCTTTGAAAAATTAGAAAATGGGAACATAAGCTGCCTTTCCAGAAAACAGAATAACTTGTCCGACACGTAGTCCATTGTGGATCGCAAGGTCACGATACACCTTCTGTATTTGTTCTGAGGCACATGCACAAATCATGGTTCATATAGAAATGAATGAAAAGAGAGTGAAAGAATTCAAAACCAAGTTGTATTTTAATTAAAAAAAAAAAACCTCAACATTCTCAACATTTAACACATACTCCATATCGTGTCAGGTATCGTGGAATAGAATAAAATCCTATTCTGGCTGTGGAAATGTTCATAACTGGTATCAGGAAGCAGGAGAGCAAAGAAGAAATGATGACCCTCAAGGCAGGTCTTCAGTCAATATAAGAACTTTCTACCTTCTGAAAGTATCTAAATATTGTACCACTTTGGGAAGTAATGAGCTCTTCCACTGATCAAAGTTTTCAAACATAATCTCTATAAACAAATACTTTATCCTCTAACTTGACCGTAATAAAAGGGATTCAATTATCACATGCCTGGTGTCTTCAAGCCTCTTTCAGATTGATCTGAGTTTCGTAGAAGAGATAAGATTAGAAAAAATTCCACATAATCTAGGTTTCTAGGTGAATTTGATTGATACAGATAACGAAGAGATCGTAGGGGACTGTCAGGCAGAGGTGTGAGTCTGGAATGTGTATGATATGATGGGAATGACTCAGTATATGTAACTAGAAGACAGTGTTTATGGTAGGAATGTAATGACATTAGGGTGGCAGGGTAATCTGCGATCTAGAGACAATGGAAATGGTCTGCAAGCTATGAGCAACATCCCACGCTCAGCAGAAATTCAGTACTGTATAAATAAACCCAAAGTGTATGAGGGAGGACTTTGTCTTGCTTGCTACCTAAAGATGACTTAACAAGGAAGATAATAAAAGCAGGAATGCTATCCAAGTATATGTCTGGTCTAATTGAGGTATACTGCAATATTTGAACAATATAAAATAAAATCATGAAATAAGACATATTTTATGGGGGGAAGTTAAAATATCATTGCAAAACGAGAAACTCTAGGAAAAATTGCCAACTTTGAAAAGTTTTTTTTTTTTTTTTGGTGTTTCCTGCTTCTATGTTTATCTCTTTATCTCTCTGTTTATTCTAGCCTTCTATGGGGAGCCAATGTCTTCCATCTAGTCTCCTGTTTTTCAAAGTAGATGGTATCTCAGAAGTAGATGAGTTAGAGTACTACCTCTGAATACACACAGCAGAATAAAATGTATCACAAATTCATTCAATAATAATAGAATACTAAACTTTTCTTTAGCAATATTGTCTAATCTATTTTTCAATGACTGCTGTACAAATTTCTAACACTCCTCCATTAACCCAATATGCAGAAATCCAATAAATTAAATGCAATACTTTACAAAGGCACATTTGTGGTTGGTTTGCTACCTAATTCTGATATTGGTAGAAATCAGATACTGTTTTCCTCAGTTTAAACTGACAGTAATTACTATGAGTGAACCCACTGTCCTTTATATTTAACTCTTGATGTTTTATTTCAATTTTATTAAATGATGATTGACTATCAAGCTACTTCCAAGATCACTCTAATATTTAATATATAGATCAGTTTTCATTCCTTCCAAAAGGAAAATTATTCTAGTTGAATTAATGCCAACACTGGCCAATCCCCACAATATTTATAAATCTATTAAAATATCCTAAATACACATTTATAATTTTTATCTGAATATGGTGGTAATGGCGATGGTGGTGGTGGGGTGGTGGTATGTGTGTGTGCATACGTGTGTGTTTCTTCAGTAGGTAAGTGGTCAGATAAGTTCCCTGTCTAGCATATTGATTTTACAATATGTATGGGGTCTGGGATGAGAAGAACATTAGTTCAAATACTATTTCATCAACTATTAGTTGTAGCAGCTTACTTTAACTTCCTCAAAGTCAAATTCTCGAATTTAGAAAATTAGAACAATAAAAGTATATGTCTGGGATGGTCAGTTTTATGTGTAAAAGTGGTTAAGCACTAGTCCCCAATTATGTAGTTAGGCAACCATACCCTACTGTAGGTACTGCTGTGAAAATATTTTATAAGCATGATTAAAGTTTACCTTTCCTGGCAGCCTACGCATTTTGGAAGCTGTTTTGCCAGCTGTCACAACTGTATAACTCAATTCCTTATAGTTAATCTCTTAATATGTATTTCCTAGAAATGCTATTTTACTGGCAAAGCCCTGATTCATATGCTGCCCTGTAGCATTTGTGTAAGGATATGAAGAAACTCCTCAGAAGACATCACTACAACAGAACAAAATGATAAAGAACTTGAAGAAGTATCGAACTCAATTCACAGAATATCAATCGTTAAATTCTCTGTATTTAAAAAAGCACTGAGATTAATATAGTGAATATTTATCAAAAGAGTGTAGCCAGAAACCGGTAAACATAGCCAACCTATTATATCATCAAAATCCCCAGTTCTCCATCAATTCTATTTTTTCACCTAAAAAGATATATTTAATGTTAAATTTGTTGACTTTAAAGGATTAATGAGAAATGACTCACCTCTACTATTCTGGCATGTCAAATTTCCTTTCATAACCAATGAGTTTAAGCTAGCCTGTCAGCTAGACACCCTTCTTTTTGGGGACATTATGTCTGTGCTATAGCTTAGTTGAGAATGATTCTTACTGACAAACTGGAAAAAACATTAATAATTCTGGAACCTAATGTTGGACACTCAGATTCAGTACATGTGTGCTGGCATTAAAAAAGCACTTTATATGTTTCTTATGTGCATTCTTGGTTACCAATCACAAATACACTTGACTTAGCTTACATAAGGCAGATATAAAGTCAGAAAACTAATTTTTAAAAGCTAAAATGTTTATGAAAACACGGAAGAGAAAGGAATACTAGGAAATAGAGGGACCACACTTTTGCAAATAAGAAGGGGCCCAAGATAAGAAGGGAGGAAGGAGAAATAATAATAATTAAGATGTACATGTACCAACTCCCTACAATTAATGTAATCATTAATTATTCCAACCATGTACTAATAAAAGTAAAATAATTTAAAAGGTAAAACAAAATAAATACAACTTTTTCTGGTCAATCATATTCTCTTTTTATACAATAAAGTGCCACCTGATTCTAGAATTAAAAATACAGGAAATTAAGATCTCTAAAAAAAAGGAGTCACTAAATTTGTTATCTGTCATGTGAGGAAATGATACTTACAGGCCCTAAATCTTATACCATTTCTTAGGAAACAAGTTCTTTCCAGGAATAAATTGTTGGGTTTACACTGATCTCGTGTAGATTAATTGTCAAGTACATGTAGTTCTTGCCAAAGAAGCTAAGTCTGAAAACAAATAAGTGAAATCACCAACTAATATTCTCAACAGACTTTACTAATATGTTTTAAAGATTGTAAGTATGATCAATATTGGAATAATAATAGATAAAATGCCTAAATTGTTCTTCATGTAAAATATCATATTTAGAACATTTGACTTAAATTTGTGAGTAAAGAAACCAACAACATGTTAGCTGGATTATTGATTGTACTATTGGGACTTTCTAAAATGGAAGCTTTTGAGGATGCAAAATACTTTGCGTCCATCCAAGAACATTGTACATGGATTTTTCTTACGAATCAAAAAGGAAAGTTTATGATTCAATGATCTAACACACAGCAGTGAAAATAGTGTGTTTACAGTAGACTTTTTAAAATTTCTTTTAAATTTCTTTTTTCATTACTAGAGATTGAATTCAATGTACTGAGCTACATCCCTAGGCCTATTTAATTTAACTTAATATTTAAATTTTTAGACAGAGTCTTGGTAATTTGCTAAATTGCTCAGGCTGGGGTTGAACTTGGAATCCACCTTACTCAGCTTCCCAGAGTGCTGAGTTGTATGTCACAAGGCTTGGCCTTTAATGTAGTTTTAAAAAGTTTTCTACATTACTTTAAGGAAGCAAACAGAGAGAAATGGGTTCTAAAAAGTTTTAGGGACATTTGTACTAGGACTGTCAAACTGATTATAATAAGGCTCCCACTGTTAATCATGAAAGATAGATGGACTGGACTCCATCTTCATATTTGTACTATATTTGTATTTGATCTATAGCCTAAAGTTGTGTATACTGGAATGAATCCCACTTGAAGTGTGTACAACAGCAGAAAAAGTGAATAACAGTTCTAGCAGAGGATTCATAATGAATAAAACATAACTGCTATCAGTGACAAATTCACAAGGCTGAAAAGCATGTTATATTGACACTTCTTGAATAAAAGAAAAAAACGTGAAAACAGAACCTTAAAACTCAGAGTGGTTTCTCTTATATCAGAAATCTAAAATATAAATAAAAAGCAACATAAAATATAGATAGCGGGAAATAGGGAGATAGATCTTTTGCAAGTGGGAAAGGGACCAAGAGATGGAGGGAAAGGGGAAGGGGATGAAAAAAGAATTGAGATGTGTTACATACTTAAATCAACTTCCCACGAGGAATGTAATCATTGGGCTCTATAAACATGTATTAATAAAAATTGAAAATAGAAAAAATAAAATTGCTTTTCAGTTTGTGCAAAAATTCCTCACAGTGTTATAATATATTACAAACATTTGAATCTGTGATTGAATTGGCTATCACTACCAAGGTCAGCTCTTTGATATAAATGTCCATCTTTGGATTAAATGTCAGTAGATTGGCCAACAAACAAAGCATATGCAAATTCTCCCAAATTCAATTAGAGCCTATCTTATTGAAATAGACAAGAAGTATAGTCACCAAAAAAATTCAATTAGCAGCCACACATAATTTTGGAAGCATGACTATTTGGGAATGCTAGATATTATCGCTAGTAATTCTTATTTAGAATAATATTTTCTAAAAGAATAAAATTAATGCAGATGCTTTTTCATTCCCCAAATTACTTGGTGCATCCGTCAAAAAAGAATTGTTGCAGTTTAATTCTTATTAAGGATCTGAACTCACCACTTCTTCTCAGCTATTTAATTATAATGTAGTTGCTGTAAATTCAATAAACTTTATTTTTTTCTTCTCAATATTAACTTCTCAGGAGAATATTTGGGCTTTAAGGATATTCTTAATGCCAATATGTAACGTTGATGAACCCATGAAACTCATAAGATGGCTTTACACAAATAAATAAAAACAGTATGTTTATTTTAAAATTTACAAGAGAGAACCTTAAGATGCTAATCAGTACAAATAGTGTAAAATAATGAATTATTAATGAAGTATTGAATATTGGAACAATTAATCTAAGGAATAGTCCACCAGAAGTAACATTTTACATAATTAAAATTCAATTATTTTCTTTTTTTCCTTTTACTTTTTTTTTTTAGTTTTTGGTAAAAGAAAAGAAAAGGAGAACAAGAAAGCCACAAACATAAAACCAACACTAAAAATGAACAAAATGGGGAAAAAAATCATTAAGAATGACAAAATCAGGGAAATAAGCTTAAATAATGGAAGAAAGAATGAAACCAAT
Organism: Hystrix cristata; assembly: GCA_004026905.1. Classification (NCBI taxonomy): domain Eukaryota; kingdom Metazoa; phylum Chordata; class Mammalia; order Rodentia; family Hystricidae; genus Hystrix; species Hystrix cristata. The sequence continues at coordinate 5,867 of PVJO010002687.1, forward strand.
AAAGAAGAAAACCAGAAAGTAAGGGACAAATGAGAGGGGAATGAAAACACACCATAGAAATGAAACAAATGCAGGAGAATGTAACAGGCAAAGTAAGCGTCAGAAGTCTCCATGCCCTCTCTCATGCATGTCCCCTAGGAGGGGGCACACAGCCTCCCAGAATATGGAGGGATTGCACTTAGGCATGCCACATAGAGGGACTGAAGGAGCCTGTCTCTTGAAGCAATAGTGATGTGGGCTGACAGAAAAATCATGACTGTCAAGGGGGAAATAATAGAGAAACTCAATCTTTATTGATGTAAACAACCAATTCTTGACTGAACATGTCAGTACGGTTAGCACCATTGGCAAGGCTTACCTTATTGCCTGCCAAGTAGCAAGCAAAAAATTTCCCAGTGACTTCTCACTAATCTCTCCCTCTTTAGTATTTTTGAGGGAGAAGACCCAAGTCAGACGATTCTGACAGTTGTCAACTTGATGATTCAAACACTGCTCTAGCAAGTATTAAACGATAGAGAACTGCCAAATTCAAGATGAAGGAGTCAATACTTTGGATACTGTAAAGCTGAAACTGTTTTAAAATACATTGACGTCAATATATCTCCTTAAATGATTACATTTTCTGCAGAGACAGAAAGAGTGCTACAGTTGTTATTTGGATAGAAATTAGTCAAAGAGACAGTTATCTATTTTTCATATGGGAAATAAAATAAGCAAGTTGAAAAAACAAAGGGTGCATGAATGACACTGAAAATGAATGCAGGTTATGAATACATTAATAGTTCTATCAATGTTAGCAAACTGACAGTGTTGAAAATAATATAATGAAATATTTTTGATAAAATATTGGTGAAACAAATTCCCAGAAAATAATTAATAACTGTGTAGCTGCTACATGCAAGCATATTAATTATTGTCAACAGCTATTCTTCCTTCAATCTTCTCATTAAACTGCGGAAGTATTAATTCGTAATGAGCCAAATACACTTAAATGCCGTTTTAAAGATCTTGATAATGGTTGAATGGTTATAGCATGTGGTAAGCTAGATATATCTGCCAATGTAGGAGTTGAAAAAACTTATACAGGACAAAAATACAGAGACAAGAAAATATGTGATCGACATACAGGAAATTCTACATCTACCTTGCAGTACCAATGACAAAACTCAAGAACAAAACTATGGGAGTTTTGATCACAGTACTTAATTTAGGTCACAATATAGGAAGAATATCAAAGTATTCACATAGTCAGGATTATGTTGTCTCTCGCCAGAGCAGCCTAGCACTACATACCTTGAATTGTGACGGGTCTGTCAATTATAAGGATAAATACTTTCCAAACTTTATGCAAATGACATTGCATTGTAAAGTGTTTGCAGTCCCAATCAGTGGGGATTAGGAGAGTTGCTTGCACTGAGTCTGTTTCAATCAGTAGACTGCAAGCTTCTGGTGACACAGGACTTTGTAGTAGTGCATCGGAGTGCTCATATTCATGAAAATCTCATGTGGTATTTTACCAATAAAAGTTTCATAAAAAATGAAAATTTTGCATTAAAATTAGTAAGGGAGTTAAGTGTTAGGCTGAGGCATATGCTTTATTTTTTTCAAACTATAGAGGTTTTAAATAGAAAACTACATTTTTAGTTCAGTTAATTTTAAAATTTTACATGTACTGAGCTATCTTATATACGATAAAAGTTACATTTAGAAAACCTTGAGTATATGAAACGTGCTATCTATAATAAAATCAGTGCATTACAATATACTTTCCAATAAAAATCAAATAAAAGTTCTGCATAGTCACAGTTTGGGTAGGATCCCCTGCAAAGCTCGCTGGATGTTCAGCAGTAGGAGTTCTTCAGATCTGCACAGCCAGGAGCTGCACGAATAAAACCTGAACATACAGAGACTGGATCTGGAATCGAAGGCCGGGTTGTTCAGGCAGGGAGGGAAGAGGGGAGAGGTAGTGGGGATGGGAATTCCATTTTTCAGTTTAAACATTTCAAACATGCAGGTTGGCCATGAGAGCTAGAATCCAAATCATACGCTTGAATCCAGAATGATTGGTAGTTTTGAGAATGTAACCAAAGGCTCTAAATCCGAAGAAGGAGAACACATGTATGTAAATAGGGCAAACGTGGGGAAAAAGTGGAAATAGTAATTACTGGCATTGGTCTGACATACTTTGTCTCTAAAATACTAAAACACATGAATATGGGAAACAGTGACTTTGGCTGGCTCCAGGGTCCTGGTTCAGTGAGTTGTATAGTCTCATCAGCTGACATATGGCATTAGGAGATAAATGCACTAGACTAACAAACCACTTTTGATTCCTATGTTCTTATTTCTACTTCCTTTGACCAAAACTATGCCATGAATTGTACCTGTAGATCTTCTGAAATGAGGGAATAAATAATAAATATTAGTTTTATCTATATCTGAGCATTCACCTCTTATTTTACCTTAATGTATATAACATTTTCTCTTAACCTTCTATAAATGAGAGTAAACTTTAGTTATATTTTTTAATTGAATTTGGAAACGTCAAGATCAGGTTACAAGGAATTACTACTAAAACAGGATACAAAAGTAATTAAGCATTTGCAACTGATGTGAGTATCAGATAAGTAGATTTAACATATGGGAATTGAGAATTGAAAGACTTCCATGAGTATAATTTAGTGTGAGAACAGTGCTTACATTTTGCAGTGTACCACAGCACCAGAACACCTGCCTTTTTCTTTTAGAAACCTGAAATGTACTTTCGTATGGATCTTCGAGCTCTTCTGAATTTTCACAGGTTAGAAAACATTTCATTAGTGAACTGAGACACAGGAAGTCCTGCAGTAAGACATAAGCAAACTTAAATGGAAATTGAAGGCTTAATGAAGCATAATCCAAATAAAGACAGTATAAAATAAACATTGAAATGAAAGTTAAACAACAAAATGAAGACTGTTTTCCTAAGAATGAAAAAAGTGAAGCTATGTTAAATTTTCTACATTGAGTAAGTTTAGAGCCATATGGCTATCTTTAGCTTATCTGAAGGGAATTCACTAAAGAGACACTACACACTCCAATACTCTCCTGAAGGCACTAATTAGGCTACTGAGAAGAATAAATGTAAGAAACTCATTAACTTTGCCTTATATGGGAATCATCACATACACAAGCATTAGAAAAACCAGGTAAATCTACATGTATAATTTTAATACTGCATCAACCAACCAGGCTTTATTTTTTTTTATTCTTCACGAAAGGTAGCTACAGTGAAAAGGCTGATTAGATCTAATAATACATGTTTAGAAATAGATTGTCTAAAACTTATGGGAATGGCCAGAATTTTTTTTTTTGTTCTTTTTAATTGTTGCTTTAACTCACAAATGCACACACATACCATATTTTCTCAGATTACCCATTGTGTTAGCTTTCTGTTTCTGTGATGAAATACCCAAGAAACACAACTTAAAAAAGAAAGATTTATTTTGGCTCAATGGTGGCTTGGCAGAATATCAAGGTGGAGAGGGTTTGGTAGAGCACAGCTGCTTATCTTATCGCAGCCACTAAGCAGAGAGAGAGGGGCTGGGACAAAATACTCCTCAAAGGCACAACTTCAATGACCTAATTTCTCCAACTAGGCCTCACCTCCTAAATTTTCCAAGACCTCCCGATAGCATCATCAGTTGGTTCCAAGTCTTCTACAACGAGCCTTTGGGGAGACATTTCAGATCCAAACTATAATGCACAACAGGCATCAAAATATTTTTCACCCTGATTTATTTAATCAATGCACAGAGCATTTGAGAGTGGAAGAAAAAGTAAAATGCTGCAAAGAAAGGTAGAGCTATTCTTTAAAGGTATAGCATCATTTTTCAAAGAGCATCAGAAAATGGATGCATCCTGAGATCATACTCTTAAGTGAAATAAATCGGACACACATGTTTAAATATCACATTGTTTCTCTGGTGTTAGAAATTGAAAGTGTAAATAAAGACTAAAATGTATTATATTGGAAAGAGAAGAAAGTGTTCAAATGGGAAAGAATGGAGGGACAAGAGGAATAAAAAATGGAAAGAAAACATGGAAACAAAGCTTTTGTAAATAAGGAGGGAGGAGGGGGTGAAGGGAGGGGAGGGGAATGGGAAACAAAGAAGCAACAAGATATGTACAGGTACAAATCCCCTATGATGAATATTATCACTATGTACATCTAAAATGTATCATTAAAATAAAATTTTAAAAAATAAAGAGTATCAGAATATAGGTACATATATATAAAATGTTAATAGTTTAATTATCTACCCAAACAACATGTTAAATATGTATATATTAAATAAATAAGTAAAATTTTGTATACATTTTTAAAAGCTCCTTACTCTGCATTGGGGGTACCCTCAAAATTAGTTGACAAGAGCTGTCTAGAGATCTGAATTCCATTTTCACTAGATCAAACTTTGATCCTACCACAAATATTGTGCATAACTGAGTAACAAGGTTCAAGAGGGAGAGTTCCCAAGGGAGACAAAGCAAAGTTCTTATTTGTGAATTGATGCAAATTTAACTGGAATGTCAGTCTTTCTTTACAAAATCCACAAAATTGCTGATTTCTTCAGTGGTGTAATACGACAATACCATTGCAAAAAGAAGGAATGAATGCAAGCTCACTTACCAGTTTGCACTGAAAATAATAATAAATGAGGGGGGAGAACTAGAAAAACCGGGCTAAAAATGAATGAAGCTTGCCTGTGTTCAAGATTTTTCCAACATTAGCAGGCAATACTTATAATGCTTTGACTTCATCAATGAAGAGAATATTTTAAGAAGTCTAGCATCTACATCCATATTACAGACACTACACTGGGCATGATGAAGAGTAAGAGACTGCATGTAGCAGGCACCATAATAGCTACCCAAAGACATCCGTTCTTCATTTTTGTAATCTAGGAACATGTGTTATTTTACATAGCAATCAAGACATTGCAGATGTGAATAAAAGTATAGATGTTAAAATGGAAAGTCATCCTGGATCAGGTAGACAAATCTAACCTAGTCACACAAGTCACTAAAGAATATTTTCTGGCTACAGAGAGAAACAGGACAATGGATGTAGGCTCAAAGTGATGCACATAAAAACCTAACTGAGCATTGGTGGTTTTGAAAATGGAAGAAGAGACCATGAATCAAGGAATGTGAGCAGCCACTAGAAACTGGAAAAAGCAAGACTTCTCTTAGAGCCTCCAGAAGGAAATGATTTTAGCCAAGTGAAGCCTGTTTCAGATTTCTAACCTACAGAATGTAAGATGTTAAGCTCGTGCTTCTTAGGCCACTGAGTTTGTAGTATTTCTTATGGTAGTAATGAAAAATGTTACGCTTTGCAAAAAAGAGAAGAGCTAGGATAAAAACTACACATAAATACTATTGGAGAATAAGACTCTACCTACTTTTACAAGATAAATCAGAAGATCTATAATAGTTTTATATTGTATTATTGTCCTATTAGTGTTTTATATTAAAGTCAGAATGAGAACTATGAGCAGAATCTATAAGCCAGACTCAATGTAACTGCATGTTTGTCATTTTGAATGTACCTGGCATTTACCATGTGTTAGCTTTCTGTTACTGCAACAGATTCCTGAACTAATCAAATTAATAAAATAAAAGGATTACTTTGACTCACAATTTCAGAAGCTCCGGTCTACGGCTGATAGGTCCTGTTGTTTTGGGCCTCTGGTGAAGCAGCACATCCAAGTTGGGTGCACATACCTGAGCAAAAAGCTGCTCACCTCATGGCAAGATATAAAGGAGAAAGAGGCAAAAGACAGGGCTAGCATCCCAGTATCCCCTTCAAAGGCATAACCCTAATGACCTAACTTCCTCCTACGAGTCCTCACATCTTAGTGGCTCTTCCACCACCTAATTGTGCTATGGACAGAGCACAAAGACTTTAACTTGTGGGCCTTTGCAAGACATTCCACATCCAGAATATAGCACACAAATGCTGACATGTAAGATTAGAAATAGAAACGAAGACTTTTATGGGAATTTAGGATGTAAGGTTAAATATTAATAAGGTTTTTATAGTGACACTTAAGAAATAGAAAGGTATTAAATAGCTAGACTTATTAAGAAAATGGCTATGACCACAACAAAGGAGATTATAAAAAGGATACAGATTTATTTAGAAGGTTCCCATGTGGCCATCATTAGTAGAAAATCAGAATTTTCATTGCAACTGAAACTCTTGAGTGGTTTTGCTTAGATAAGGATAATAAGTGATTACAATCTAAATTCATTTGTCATTCAACATCTTTAAAAAAAGAATGTGCTACTATTCTAGCAATAGAAACAATGCAATGAAACACTGCTAGATGAGACGCAATTGTCTTCTAACAAGAAATTAAGAAACTAAATACAGGCATTACCTGTGTAATTATAGGGAAATGAGCACTGTATCTATAATATTTACTTGTTCTATACAACTAGGCTCTTCTGTTGAATTATTTGCATTCATCAAGAGCCATCATTTGATACTAATCATATGCAAAGACTTCCCTTTTTTGCTAAAAAAAATTGTGGTGACATATACTAAAGCTAAACTTTGATATTAAATGGAGAACCTTAAATATAACTGTTGTAGAAATCAGGTACCCTATGTATCACTTAAGTGAAGAATCAGTTTTATCAAAATAATTTTATCACACTTAATCCATCTTTAGAATTGAAGAGTTCTATTTATAGTTTATGATAGTATATTTGAATAGCAGACAATTTTGATATGTTTCTATTCAATGTGAGATGAGTTAGAATACCCGGTAAGTCACTTGAAGTTGCTAAAGGCATTTAGATAAAGAGATATGTATACTAAAATTAAAATTTAATTAGAACACTGAGGTGAACTTTCAAAAGTGTATTTTTTAAAACCATCGGAGTTTTTATGTAATGGTTCTGATTTGTTCAATTTCCTCATCACAAGATGCTTGTTGCCCACAAGGAATTTACAACCCAATGATACAAACATAACAAACACGTATTTATAACCACTGACAATAATGATAGACACATAAAAGTGATTATAAGTAGCATATTAAAAACAACTATAGCTATAAAACATATACATGTATAAATAAGTGTAGGAATGCATATGTATGTGTGCATGTGTAAATATGTGCTACTTGTAGGAATGATGCAAGGTCAAAAAATTCCCTTTCCTAAAAACATGTAATATTTTGTACAGTAATAAAAGGAAAATGTTAGGAAAAAAAGAAAAATAATGTCTTACCTATTTTGCTTCTGAAATGGAATATCACAATATGCACATTATTCAAAGTGTTTTGTGAGCTGTTTCCATTTTTTCAAAGTACCTAATTTATGGCTCATTTTAGAAAGCGTTGCTTTTATTTTAATATAGTGACCATATTTTCATGAATTTATTCTACAATTTTTATTGAGTTCCAATGAAGCATGCTTAGAAATTTATTGAGGAGGCAACAATAAATTATGAAGACTCTCCTGCCCTATTAAGTTGACAGAGTCAGAAAAACAGTTGAACAAGAGTGAGTCAACCATATGCCATCAGAGGTTAAATAAGTGCTCTTCGGGTAAATTAAATGAGTTGATCTTTAAACTTCTTTAGCTGTAGGGGTCTGGGGCGTTCTTTCTAACAAGGTGACAAACTGAGACCTGAAAGACAGTGATATTTAAAAGAACAGTATTATCTGACCAAATCCTGTATCATTAGCTCCATAGATCTTTGACAAAGCAACTTTTATATATGAAACCACAGGCCTATGGCAATCTCCTTCTATTGCACAATATTAAGCTTATTCTGGTATCTACACGCCACTATTTCTTGTGCTGTTTTCACAAGAAATTTCAATAGCAGACATCAGAATAAAAAATAATTAGAGGAATTTAAGTAATAGAAAATAAAGCCCTTTATTACTGAGACAATAATGACATAATTAGGTGAATGATTATGATGATTTTTACTGTCGCAGGGCTGCAAACTGAACCCAGAGTCTCATGCATGCTAGCTGGTCATCCTACAAATAAGTTAAACCCCCAGCCCAGGTGGATTATTAATTAAATTGCAATTAAATTTTTTTGTAATTAATTACTATATCAGAAGATAAAATGAATATATTACTTGTTCAACGAATTATGATAGTAACTCAAATTATAAATAAACATCAAATATGTGATTTTATAAAATCATTAAGTGATGGGTCAATGAAAATGTAATAAAAATTTTTCAAAAAACACTTTTGTTAATTGTGGAATTTTTTTTATTGTGGAATTTTGAAATCATTGTTTGGGGGTTAGGATTTGAAAGTTACCAAGCGAACATCACACGTGGTAAGATCAATAATTATTGCCTTGTATTTCATTGTTTCCACGTTTCCTCCCTCCCACTTTTATTGACATAAAATTGATAAATAAAATTATATTGTATGTTTATAGTGTGCAACACTTTGCATATTTTGATACATGTATACATTGTAAAATGGTAACCATGCTCATGTTAATTAACATATCTATGATCTCAAATATTTGTCATTTGTTTTTGTGGTGAGAACAAAAAGTATTTTTGAATCCCAATACATATAGTCTTCATACTGTACAATAGATCTCCAGAACTATTTACTGGATTCCATTGTTTCTATTTGTTCATATATCAGTAAGGCCTATGATATACAGAGTTGAGTTACGTGAATCATATTATCTTTTTCTCCTGAATTTTGCAATAGAGATACCAGGCTAAGAAAGGACTTGCTTCCTATCTGCATACTGTTGTGATAAAACAGGGAAGCACTTACATAGAATAAGAAAAGGAGAAAGTCCAAAGAACAATTGGAAAAAGTGGCATAAGAGACTAGGTGAATCGGAATTCTCCCTCAAACATCACACCCTGTTCTACTGCTAAACCACAATATGCTGGACTATTTGACCCTGAGCAGAGCACACCAACAAGAAGCATATACAATAAGTACAATGATAATCGGCTCAATGTTTTTATTTTTTGGTCTTCAGCCCAGGACCTCTACAGTTGCAAATAGCTGGTAGCATATCGACCAGTGTGTTTCTGTGACTAAATTCATCAAAAGCATTTAATCCTATCTTTTTTCTTTTCTCTTTTTCTTTGAGAACAACGTCCATACATATATGATTCAACACATCTATGAGTACACTTTGTTTAATTCATTTGATCTGGCAAGAGCAGAATGTTCACAAGCCAATTCAAAAAGAGAAGGGTGAAAGGAATTATAGAGATGAAAGATGGTTGAGAAAGGCAATTTGTAGTTGTTTATAACATGAACGTTAACATCAAAATTCTAAAAAACAAAAGCACTATACTTAGAGATGCATAGCTGGACCTGGACTTATAAAAAGTGCTCTATTATATATGCCTTGCAGGCAAAAGTGATAAAGGCCATAAGAGTGGAAAAATGTAGAATCTCGGCCCTCAGAGAGACAAAGCTATGCTTAGAAGGCAGAAGTGGCAGCCATATAGTGAATGGAGGTGATTTAGGTTTTTAAATTCATCCTTTGGGCACTATTTTTGGGGGAATCAAATTCCTACTAAAAAGCAATTCTCTTGAGAGTAGTAATACATAGAAGTTCTAAATTTAAGCAGTGGTTTTTAACACTGGGAATCTGGAAGGAGAACAAAGATACAAACGAACACAAACTATCTAATTTCATGGTCCCATCCTTCAGAGATTGAGATGTAGTTGGTTCAGAGAAGAACGTGTGTATGCAGATTGCTACAAGCTTCCCAGATCATTCTCACATGCAGACAAGACTGAGAGAACTAGTAATCTACTCCGCAGGTTGGCATTGCTGATCTCACTAGCCAGAGATTAACTCTCTAGGAACATGCATCAAAATCAACCAGAGGATATATTAAAACACAGATTACTGGCCCACAAATCCAGAGATTCTGGTACAAATAACGTATTCTTAGCAAGGACCCAAGTGATGTTGATGCGGGCCTACTACAACTTCCTAAATTTAAAATGTGCCTAGAGAACCCCGGGGGAATCTCGCTCAGGAGCAGCTTACCCTGAGTCATCAGAACCTGGTCTTCTCAATGGAAACCGAGGACTTGTTGACTTAAAGAACCGGGATGATACCAAGCAGAAACGTGTCCTAATTCCCGGTTTGACAAGATTTGACACTGACCACCAGAAGGAGAGAGTGTCAATAGTACATGAAGCATAGCATTGGAGGACAGTGGATGTCATGGAGCAAGGGAGTCTCACGAAGTGATAGAGTCCTGTGACAAGATATTCCACAATTAAAACTTGAGTTTAAGGAGTATAGGGCTTAAAATTACATAGATCAGAAAGAGAATTATGTTAGACTTTTACGTAGCATACTTAAGAGTAAGAATACTGTTATCCAACTAGCAGGGATACATTAATCCTAAATGAATTAATGTTTATAAAATCCCTAGTACTCCACCTGGCACACATCAAGCATTCAAACAAATGGTAGCTATTATTATCCAGTTTCAAGTACGAACAAACATCTCTTAAATAGCTTTATGTACTTTGTCAGTTACATCATTAAATTTCTGCTCAGGGACAACAAAGCCAGAACTACAGCACAGGCTATTTTTATTTCATTTCACGGTGGACATATTAATATTTAATATATTAAAATCAAAGACTTCTGCAGCCCATTTATTGAAAATATAATTAGGAATTGGGTAGAATCACATTTCAGAAAACATTATTTGATAATTGCTAGAAAAATTCTTCTGCAATTCCAGCTAATAAGGAGGCTGAAGCAAGATTGTAAATATGAAGACAGCTTGGACAATTCAGTGAGATCCTGTGTTAAATTTTTTAAACTAAAAATATTCTTAGAAGATTTTTCTAATAACAAAGAAAGTTGTGACTTGTCATTGAAATTTCAGATTCAGTAAGGTGGTAACATAGTGATTTTTCCTTGCACTGTGGCTCAATCGTTCAGTGATTCTACATGGATCTATTTTGCAGTTAATTGTTTAGATCTGAGATTGAAGGTCATGACTCCAGAGACATAGTGTGATCATCCTGCCTACTACAGATCCTTCTTCGACTGTTCATTCTCATTTCTTTCCACAGCACTTACTTCAGCCTAATTCGGTCTTATTTATTTTGCATTTTCTTGTGTTTTGTCTTCCCCACTAAAAGAGAAGTGCCATGAAAGCCCATTTCTTACTAGATTATGTTGTAGTAGACTCCAACCACAGGACCTTTGTCTTTTCCTCTGCCTCTGATTTCACATGGCTCCCCTGCCAATTTGTTTCTTGAACAATGCATTTAAAATATCAATATCGATATCTGGAACCTCCTACACTCTTCATAGTGCTTCAGTATTCATCATTGCACTTATTACAATCTGATGTAATATTTATGTAGTTGGATGTTTGCTGTGTACCTGTCTTTCTCTGTCCCAAGCCTTTACAACAGTGTCTGTTACAAAGCAGGTGCTCAGTAATGTTGTTAAAAAATAAATGGATCAATGTGATACTCCAGACTCAATAAAAATATTCAATGCTTATGTTCTATATTAGAACAAATGCGATTTATTTTCACAATTTTTATTTTTAATGCTAATATTTTTTATTGAAAGCTACACAGTTGTAGTCTAATTAGGGGAGCTTATTTCATTAGAAGTTTAAATTATTTTGGTGTGGAATTTACTACTATAACGCCAAAGAAATAGATTTGCTTAGAAAATAGCATCTTTGGATTTATGGCTTTGACTCTAATGTGATAGCACCTGGAAGTTGTTTCTGTGGTATTTTTCACATTGTCTACCTGCATACCGTACTTTATAGGCTAGATAGTAAAATTAATCCATGTAGAAGAGCATACATCTTTCTGTAAGTTCACTCAAGCCTTTGCCCATTTTAATTCAATTCTGTAACTCTCCACTGAGTTCAAGAGGCTTTCTATCATTTTTGGAAAGAAATTTCAGACTCTAAACACATGGCCTTCCAAAATATGTCAGAAGAGAACAAGGGGATTTCAATTATACTGGCTAAAATAGCTCTGAAAATCGCACTATATTTAGGAATATAGTGTTTTATCCCAGTGGCATGTCCTAAATTATTCCATTTTCTTCTCAAATATATCAGAAGGAAACAAGATAAAATGAAAGATGTTCACTAGAGTTGAATAAGAAGAACTGGCCTTTTAAAGTTTGGCATCAGATAAAAGCTAGTTTCTTAAGGACAAAGTGTGTCTTTCTAACTAAATACATAAAATGTTATTTACTTAAACCATGGAGGCACCTATACTTTTTAAAATTTTATTTTAATGGTACATTTTAGATGTACATAGTGATCACATTCATCATAGGGGATTTGTAACTGTACATGACATATCTTGTTGCTTCTTTTATTCCCATTCCCCTCCCCTCACCCCCTCACCCTTCCCTATCTGCAAACACTTTGTTTCCATTTTTTCCTTCCACTTCTTATTTTTCTTAAGACCATTATCTTAGTTTTAGAATCAATGGTTTCAAACAAATATTTAAAATGTGTTACAAAGTTTGGACATGTGTTGCTGGGTATGGTAACACATGCCTATAATATCAGCTATTCAGAACACTAAGGCAGTAGGATCGCAAGTTTTGAGGCAAGTATGGACAACTTAGCAAGACCTTGTCTGAAAAAAATAAAAAAAGAAAAGAAAAAGGAAAGTGCTAGGAATATAGCTCATGGGTAGAGCTCTTGCTAGCATGTGTGAGCCTCTGGGTTCCATCTCCAGTACTGCACAAGAAAACAAAAGAATGGGCACACTATATGTCGATCATTTATCAAACCTGAGTGATGAGTTCATGAAGATTCATTATACTGCTTGACCTACTTTGTGTGTTTGAAAACACCATGTAAAAGCTAAAATCCATTATAAGCAAAAAGTGGAAAGGCATGAATATCTGAATGTAGAGAATTATGCTACATCCACATAATGGAATTCTATACAGCTTTGCAAAATTCATACCATATATGTGTTTTTACTGATGAGACATATTTATTCTATATCTTAAGTGAAGGAAGCATGATTTGAAATCCAGAAGCGTTTGGCAAAATTTTGTTTTTCTTTGCGAGCTCTGCATCGGTTGAGAAACGTGACCTCAGCCATCTTTCCTGCAGGAACACTAAAGTGATCATCTTTTCCAGAATCCTGGAACAAATTAAATTCGTGAAATGAGGCGCCAAAGTATTATATGCGTATGTTTAGGATACAGGGAAGTTAAAAATGTTAGCCTGGGTCTTCATAGTTATGTTCTGCTGCTGCAAATCACATAATTGTCTATGTTTCTTGCTAATTCTTGCATATCCATCACATATTATTTTTAGGGACATGAAATTTCTTTCTGAAATGTAAAATGGATGCTGGATGAGTTCTTGGTTAATATTTTTAAAAAGTGAAATTTTTGTAAGAAACAAATAACATGATTTTCCCTTCCTTCCCCTTTGCTTGGTTGTCCCTGTGTTCCAGGATTCAGGCTTTCTTGAGTCAGTTTGCTTGCCAAGACCAGAGGACAGCATGAAGCTGTAACCCACAGGGGTGTTGCTATCTGGCTTACTGTCATGATCCTGTGAGTAGGCTTCTCCTGTTGGCACAGTTGTGACTTGTGAAATGCTGGCTGGTGTCTATTCTGAAAGGGAGGAAGGAGGAGCAAGCGTGCAGGTTCACAGCTATGCCTGGTAAGCATGGCCTCCTCTCCCACAGGAGAGGTGAGGTGGGAATGGAGCCATCTCTCTTCACAAACATCACCATATCACCCGAGGCCATTTCCAGCACTCCTTGTGGAAGGAGGCTGTGCAGGACTTCCGAGGTCTTGGGCAGATTCTCCAAACTGGCACCTCCATTTCAGCTAAGTGAGCAACTGTGTTGTTGGTTCTCTCCATGTAGAAAGCTTAATGATTTCATCCTCCAATGAGAGTCTTTGTCAAAAATCATGGAACACTCTCTTACAGGGACATGTGGATTGCTAGTGCCTTGGACTATTAGGTGCTTCTGCTTCATCTTAATGGCTGAAGATTTTTTGGACTCCGTGAATAAATTTTGAAGAAAATGACTAAATTTATCATGTTGATGCAATTAATGTAAAAAGCTTTGGCATTTTCCTCCTATTGGCCAATACGTCTTGTTCTGCACTAAGCTGCAAAGGTTATCATTAATTGAGAAATGACTATCATTTTATCTAGTCACTACAGATGTATTCATTATGGCTAAATGAAGCAGAGTACTTAAAAACAAATTTACCTTATGAGCTGATTTCGGAATATTGTACTTTTAGAAATCTATCATCACTTTTCGAATAATTTGGTACCACTAAAATTTGAAAATAGATTATGTGTAGAATAGAATGCACCACTAAGAATAATATGTTTTTAGGAAAGATGCTATTAACATTTGTTTTGCACAAAGGAGGAATAACTGAAAAAGCCAGTAGAACAAGTAAAACATTTTTTTAAGATTAAAAATGCATTTTCTTTCAGCCATAAAATGAGACCACAAAAGTATATGTAACAGTAAACTATTAGTTAATGACATTAACTGTATCATTTAAAAAATCAGATTGTAAAATATTTTCCATTAGAGGAAAGAAACAAAGAAATAAGATAACCTACATCAAGCTGTTAATAGAAGTGCAGAAATTATCAGATTGCCACTGACTTTTTAAGAAAAATTCTTTTTGGCTAATATATACATAAAATATGGGTTATATTTATTAAAATACTACATCTTGTCCCATAGGTGCTTCTGAAAAAAATGAAATTTCAATTATAAACGTTATTATAGTTGAAATTATATTCATCAAAGTGACTTGAATGAATAATTGTATTATTTTTTAGTAAGAATAGGCATAGAAGGATATAAGAAAAGGAGTACATCAGGACAGAATGGAACAATCCTTCCATTTTAATTGACATTGCAGATCTAAATTCCACTGGTAGTTTGTACATAGTTAGACCCATCCAAAGAAATACATGCATATGTATATTCATGCTTCAATTATCTAGTCAGTAAACTTCCTAGCTTATTATCCCCCCAAAAGCAAATATCATGACCAACAATACTAAATAGTGTTTCAAGGTCAGAAATATATAGTATAAAAATTAAGCAAGTGAATTTGGGGAAAAAAGTGGCCAACAAACATTTGTTAATGATTGAGAGTATGTGGAAAAGCAAAGAAAGATTAATTTCTGTGAAGTGGTTGGCTTGAAGCCAAACTAGAGAGTCAGAGTCAGATAGACCTAGAGCAAAAATAAGAAAACTTCTTTAAGAACATGAAAAGTAATGGGGCCTTCACTAGTACAGAGAGTTGTAAATAGATAAAAGTGGGATTTTGTGAGTGCTTGAAAGTAGACATGAGAAAAATCACTTGGCAACAATGAAGCCTTGATAAAGGAAGAGTGCAGAACACGAGACTAGGGAGAAAATTATACTATACACCTTATTTTTGCAGATTCTTTTTTAACATAGAAATACATTACAGGATTAATTTTATAACAGTACAGAGATTTGCCTCTCTTTTAAAAATATTGGGCAAGAACATTCTATAAAGTAATTTATCATTTATTTTTCATCTGCTTTCAAATATGTTGGCAGCTTTCCTACTGAAAACAATGCCAACAAGGCTCATCTTTCTGGGAGCAGTGGCACAGATCTGTAATCTCAGTTACTCTGGAGGCTGAGGCAGGAGGATTGCAAGATCGAGGCCAGCCTGAGCAATTCAGCAAGAGCCTGTGGCAATACGAGAAATATAAAAGGGCTGGGAATATAGCTCAGTAGCATAACAGTTGGCTAGCATGTATGCGCAAGGCCCTGGATTCAATTCCCAGCACACCACACGCACACACAAGCATGTGTGTGCACATGCGTGTGTGTGTGCCAAACTTTTGCATTTATCCTCTACCTTCTGTTATATGTATTTTAAATTGTCCCAGATGGTGCCAAAGGATCCTCCAATAAGTGTTTCAAAATTGACTCTCCTATAAGTTCTGTAACATTTGTGATGCTGACTATTCCTTTGTTTGTTTGAACAATACTACATGAATGCTAAGAGCCAATACTAAGAATAATTTAAAACAACAACTACCTGTCCTCAGATGTTAAGGTCTAAAGAAAAACATAATAGAAACAAATTAATAACTTAAGTACGTAAATGTCAGGTAGAATGAAGCAAAACAACACTGAGCAAGGCCGATAGAAGGAGAAGGCTGTGAGGACGGGACACTGGTTTGGGGGAGTCATTGAGGAGAGGTGGCGGCACGCTAAGAGACCTGAGTCAGGGAGCCAGTGATGAGAACTTAATGGGCTCTAAAAGAAGAATATCTCATGTAGGGAAAAGAGCAGATCGAGGTGGGATCTAGAAGAAAGAACAAGGTGATCACCGTGACTAGAGAGGAGGAGCTAGGAGAAGAGTAGTATGGTCAGGGACACAGGAGACAGGGCCAAGGGAAGGAGGGGGCTTAGGTTCTGCAGAGGCTCAGAAACCACAATAAGGACTCTGTATTTCCTTTAAGTGAGAGGTAAAGGCAGAGATGTGAGACGCTCCATCTGTGTTATAAAGGAAAGACTAGCTCCCTAGTGCAAAACAGAGGAGGAAAGCAGGGCTGGAGCAGGGGAGACCTGAGAGGGTAATGCAACCATTTAGGCCTGAGACAACAGAGGCAAGAGTGAAGTCGATGAACAGTGGCAGGCACTGGATAAATTTTGAAAGTGGAGTTGAAAGGATTTGTTCCTGCATTCATTTTAGGTATGGGGAAGAATGGAGTCAAGGATAGCTCTAACGATTGGCTCTGAGCTGAACCACTTACTAGCTTATGGACCCTGGGTGAGTTACTGAACTTCTGGTAACTTCACGGTATCTCAATTTCCTATACTACAGAGTGAGGATAATAATAGTGTCCCTACTGGATTGGGTTGATGTGTTAGAGGATACTTAGGGAAGTGGCTGGCAAATGGATGCATTAAAGAAGTGTTAGTTATTGTCATTTTTGTTGTTAATTTCAATCTAATCAAAGCTGCAGTATCTACCTACACCACAGGATAGTTAAATGCTATCTGACATGCAAACGCTTGAAAGATGGAGTGTGCTCATGAGGGCGTAGAGATGAAGGGTGGAAACATAAGCACACCAAACAGCTGGTTACCCCATTCTACTTTCTCTACTCTGTTCCCCTGAAATTTACAACCTGACCTATGCCTGCTATTTTAACTATGGGAACACTAGCAATAATAATACTTATAATAATTAAAACACTTTGAGTATGCTTCGAGCCTTGTCTCATCTGATCTTCACAAAACATTCTAGGAAATGAGCTCTATTTTCTCCATTTTCAAATGAAGTGAGAGATTCATTGAAAGTACAGCTGATCTGTATCATGTACAGCCCGTATCTCATATAAGTCAAACAAATGGGTGTACAGTAAATGAGCCAATAAGTTTAAAGTGTCTAGATCAATGTGTAGCCCACAGGGAAAGCTCTATAAATGAAAGCTATCATGGTAATTATTGGTTTGCTTTTTTCAAGAAACATTTTCGAGTGCCGACTATCTTACAGATACTGAGTTAAGCTCAGAAATATGTTTTAATACAGTGTTTTGCCTCTCAGAACTTATTGGACTTGCCTTCTTCTGGAATTTAATGCCCTGTTAAAATCACTTGATATGAAAGCACCAAATGCTTTGAATAAAAATCTCTTGGGACTTGTTGTTTTCAATGTAGTATAACACTTTTACATTATGACTTTATTAATACATGATTATTAATTAGTACTGTACCAGATACCTTACTAGGCCTCACAGGGAGCAGATGGAAAACATCACATAAATATATGGCAATACAACATGGCAAGGGTGTGAGTGGAGTTGTGCATTTACAATAGAAGTACACAGAAAAACATATATAGAGTTACCTCATACAAGATGAGGGGCTGCCATTCATCAAATAGCTTTAGTTTTACTCACTACTGAAATTTCTAGCCCACATATTGTTTTTGCCTTTATTGTAAGCTAATATTTAGTTCTATAAGATTTTGAAACACATGCCCACTTTGTCTCTTGTGCTAACGAGCCTAATCATCATAGAATCTTCGAGTTTGTGGATACTTTGAGAAATCATCTTCAGTACCCTTGGCCAGTTGGATAGCTAATCCATCCATATTAGATAATGACCTTGGAATTTGTTTCTGTTTTACTCTGTCTTAGTCACTTCATTATTCCAGACACAAATGACCTTATGAATGTTAAATTGCTACAACATTTAAGTATAGCAATACAACAACTCTAAAATGAATCATTCTTAAATGCTCTTTTCCTTCTGCTGAAACTAAAATATAATCATACTAAGTTTTCAAAAAGAACACTCCTCTATGATACAAAAGCATCCATCATGAGATGTATGCTGCAGGAAAAAATTAAAAGAATCTATTTATGTAAAATTATACTTCAGAACGTCTGATAAATTACTCCAGGAAATGTGTGATTAGTTGTAGAGACATAACACATCTGAAGCAGAAAAAACTATTTTGTCTTTATCATCATGTTAATTGAAGGACGAAATGAAAAGTATATCCATATGTTGTAAGAACTCATATAAAACTTACACTAAAAGGCACATTTTGGAATAATGTCAACATTCTAATAAAAAAGACATTACGTGGTATTTTATAATTTAAAGAGTTCCAGTTCAGAGAGAACATTAATGGTATTAAATTCATTGGTGCTTTCCTATCATATTTAAGCAGAAGAATTGTAGTCAAAAATAATTTTTCCACGTCTTATCTACAGGCTCACAGGGAGATGGCTATGGCAAACCTAATTGCATTCACAGTGAAGTCAGAGTAGAGTAGTACAGAGGTGAAATTTTCATAAAGACAATTACTCATATTGTTATATGCTAATTCGCACATAGACGCTAAAAAGCAGGAGTACTTCAAGTTATAAAATCTATAGCAACTGTATTTTGAGTACTGATGAACAGCCTACATACTTGTATCAAGTAGGTATTTATTCAAAGGCTCAGTAAGTCTTGATGACAAATCAATACCCAAATTGAATTTAAAGTGTAATGGTCTAATCTCCAGTACAGTATGAGCAGCTACCAACCAGTACAAGCATAAAAACTGAACATAAAAATGGAGGCAACTCGTTGTAGAGCAGTTAAAATGTGAACAAACGAATGAATGAATAGCTGTCCAACCAATATGTATTGAGTATTTACTATATGCCAGGCATGGTGTTAATTCCTGAGGATGTAAAGGTGACCAAAAGAGACTTCTTTCTCAGAAGGCATATTAATGAGTAAAACACATCTTTCACACTGGAAAGACAATTATTTATAAATATCACTACTTCTATCTTACTCCTCTTTCTTCTTTTCAATTCTTTCTTTACTAGGTAGAATTTACCTGGTGCTCACCATGTGCCAAGCACAGATATTAATTCATTTAATTTTTACAATAAACCTGAAGGAAGTACTGTAAGTTCAGCAGGCAGTTTACTCCAGGTTATACAGCTAGTAACCATGAGAGCTAAACTTTCAACTCTTTCTGGTTTTAGTTATAGATTTCACGTTCAATTACATTTCTGGAGACTGAATTATGTACGTCTCTAAAAAAGTTCACATTATAAATATCTAAGAAGGAAGAACCATTCAATCAACTTCCTGTGTCGGGAATAGATCAACTGATACAGATTTGTTCTTTTTCATACCTTCCCTCAAGCAAAGGATGCAGTCAAGTGAACGGACTTCAAGGTGCACAGAATATTATCAGAGGAAGTGGGATGTTAAAATACCAGAAAAAAGGGAACTATTTATAATGAACAGTAAAAATCTTGATTTGACAAAATTATAATACTCGAGTAATGTTTGGATTTAAGAAATGTTGAGTCAGTTCCTATTATGTGCTCAAAATGATCTGTATATCAAAGCCACACAGGGTGAAATAGCCATTACTGGAAAAAAAAAGACAAGAAAGGAATGTACAGTTTTAATAAATGAATAATTACAAACCAAAATAAATACTTTAGGGGTTTGTGTTGTTTGATAGATTCCTAACCCAACTGACCCAGCCGGGGTATGTGATCTTGACCTGAAGTCTGAATGACAATGAGAAATAAGCCAGGCAAAATGGCTCGCATGTATGGGGGTATAGGATAAAGAGGGTTCCAGCTTTAGAAATATCTTCCAGAAAGGGCTCCAGGAAGGTGGGAAGATCACGGGCCATTTTCCAAAAGGCCAGTATATGGATAGCAAATAAAGAGAGTAAAAAAAGCCAGGTATGTTGTGCCTGCTTGTGATTCCAGCATTCTGGGAGGCTAACGCAGGAGTATTGCAAGTTTGAGCTCAGCCTGTTCAATTTATGGACATAGTGAGACTCTGTGTCAAAATATAAAATAAAAAAGGGCTGTGGATATAGGTCAGTGCAAAGGTCCTGGGTTCAGAGGGGAGAGGGAGGGGAGGGGAGGGGGAGGGAGAGAGAAAGAGAGAGAGAGGGAACGAGAAGAAGCATAATTAATGAATGTGACTGAAGAGTATGGGGGCAAATGTTATGGGTTGAATTGTGTCACTGCAGAGGTGATTAATTGAGGTCACACTAGAGTATGGTGTACCTCTAATCCAATAAAACCTGTGTTCTTATATAAAGCAGCAAAGTACATGCATAGAGAAGACAATGTGAAGAGATGCAGTAAGAAGATGGCCCCTCAGTAAGTCAAAAAGACAGGCCTAAAAGAAACCAAACCCAGCAATTCCAGACTTCTAGCCTCCAGAACTGCGAGAAAGCAGATTTCTGTTTAAGCCATCTAGTGTGTGGCATTTTGTTATGCAGCCCTAGGAAACCAATATAACGACCAGGCTACAGGTTTTGGTCTTTATTTAGAGTAGTAAGGAGCTATGTGTGGGTGAATGTGTATGCGTATAGTGTGTATGGTTTTTTGAGTGTAGTGTGTGTGTGTGTGTGTGTGTGTGTGTGTGTGTGTGTGTGTATCTGCCTATGTATCTGTAGGAAAATTTCAAATGTAGTCAGATCTGTATTTTGAAAAGATATAGCTAAAATGTGACAAGCAGCTTGGATTCCTTGGACACCACCAAAGAATCTAAGTGGTAGTGATGTAATACACTAATGAGTATGATTAGTTACTTGAACCATAACCATTACTTCTGCTTTACCTTTTCATTTCAGTGTTAAATTTTCTGTGAAGAGTGGGCTTTGTTAAGGCAGGGATAAATATCCCCAACTTTACTGTAGAACAGATGTCAGACTCAAAATAGTATGCAAAATCTAACCAACAAAAGACCTTATAGACTTGTGAGAATAAGACACTTCTATAGAAAGGTGATGATGAGATAACTTCTAACAAGAAGTGTTCTCTTTCACCTGACTAAATCAGCATGGGAGAGATTCCTGTAGGGTTGATGTTTTCCTGAATGGAGAGACGGTAGCACAAAACTACATCTGGCAAGATGGCACTTTTCACTTTGTCTATTTACTCTGTTCTACAAGGTCCAGTAAAACTTGGCTAGTGTCACAGTTCCACAGGAAAAGTAAGTATTAATTCCAATAAACTGAACTATAAAGTCTCCCCTCAAAACTAAGGAGGTGAAAGTTTCTGTGCAGTAAAAATTCAATATTATATTTTCTTTGTAGTCTCCATATTATGAGAGTCCACATTATTGCTATATAATGAAGCTACCTTGTTTTCACTAGATTAAAAATTTAAAAAGCTCATTGTTGAGAGTGTTTAATGGAGGGATGGTATGCAGCTTCTAATTGATGACAAACAAACTACCATTTTCAATAAGGCAAGACTACCAAGAAGGGGCTCTACTAAGATCACAAGTGAGAAAAGGGGAGAAGATACTTGGCTCTGTTCAACTCTTGGTATAGTAGATGCATTGTGTTATAGCAGGAATTTCAGTGTATTTTCTAGGAGGAGTTTGGAAATTGTCATCTACTCAGAAATATTAGTACTTCAGAGGCAATTGTGTTTAGGATGGGGATGTTAGGAAAGGCATAGCTAGGTAATAGAAAGGTGCTAATAAAATAACTTAAAATTGATGTCTATGATAGCTGTACACAAGCGTCATAATTTTTCTCTATAATGCCAAATGAAATACTGTATTATACAAAATATATTCAGCCCCTAGGTACTATATATGTGCGTGTGTGTAAAACTGAACTTCTTTGATACTCACTGGTCCTCTTAGTTCATCAGGCAAAATAAAATTGATGATGCAGCACATGATATGGTTTGTTACACAAACAGATTCGCCATTTTTTCTAAGTTGCTAAGGTGTACCATAACACTGTTAAGCAATACACAAATACGAAATGTTTCGGCTCTTCAAATGTACCACCATCCACCCACTAAGGACATTAGTGGAGTCAAGCAGACACACAGGAAGAGAAAATTAGGCATGAGAGAAGAAATGCACTTTTTTTCTCTGACCACAGGAGCATGACTGATACATGCAAAATGTTGATGGCAAATGCCGTTATCTTTTCAGAAAGATTTTGTCTTAATTTTTCACTTCTCCCTACGTGTTCTGAGGGGTGCCAATGCTATATGGCTTACAAAGATGCTGCTATCTAGGGGTACCCAGTAGCCAAGAAAAGAGATTTTCTTTAACCTATCTGAGAATCCCTGTTAGACAGTTAGGAAAGCCTATTTAATCTTAGAATTTTATACTGGGAAAATCATATAAGAGAACAAGTTGTCTGAGATATTGCAATTCAGCCAAATCATTTCTGGACATGAGGCGAACCACAAATGTGCCCATCTTAATCAAGTAGTCTAGCTATGAAATAACCTATTATTAATCTTGATTTTAAAAGTCACTCTGTGGTTAATTGACTTTAGCTCCATAGATACCGCAGAGAGGTTTCATTGTGTCTGCAAAGCAGACAAAAGAAAATGAATTGAAGGTCACTGTGATGAGCCAAGACAACAAATAAAGAAGTAGAAATATTGTCCTTATGACTATGAGGGTTGTTTTTCCCAAAACATATTGTAATCAGTATTATACCTTTGGTGGGAGAATAACAAAAGGTGAATTAATATTTCAGAATTGTAGAAGTATCTGAACCACTAAACAATATTAATGCAGATCCCTGAATAAGAGATTTGTTTGGATTTTTCCTATGTTTATGTGTTGGTATATTCTTTTTCTTGTTTTGAAAAAAAAATAATCAACACTTTCCACTATTAGTAAATCAACTTCCTTAAAAATATATTTCTTTCATAAACCCAAAATTCAGTGTTCAAAATAATCATTCAGTATAGGAAGATGAATTTTATAAAAATAATGAAACTAAGTTGATGAATAAATAAAAATAAAAACAGCAGACTCGAACTAGTGACACTCTCCATGGTGAGGGTCACAGGATACTGTGGTCAAATTATTTCTTCCTATTACAGGATGAGGGAATAAAGGCTTCAGAGTTCTAGGCCCAGCTATTCAGGTATTTCATATAGACTTCAACCCTTGTGAATGTAGCTTCTTTATGTTAACAATGAGAGACCCGAACTAAATCAATCTGAGTTGCCTTCCAGGTAATATGTTGTACATTGTCTTCCCAGAACATGTTTATGGAAATGAAAATCCTTGAGAGAGCTGACAACTAACTTCATTCTCAGAGAAGCACTTAGTAGGGAATAGTTAATAGCCAGCCAATTAGGCACATTAAGAAGCAGGTAGATGATGACAATCCCAGGATATTTTAAAAGACAGAAAATAGAAAACAAGGAAAATGGCCTACTTTAGAAATTTTCCCAGAGTTAGGCATTTCTCCAAGTAGTTTTCCCTAAAAATTCCTTTTATCTGCTTACCAGCACACTTTTGTCAAAAATTTAGAATTTAGAAAAACAGCAAACAATCAAAAGAAGATTGGGTATAATTTTTCCATCCAGGTACAATTATGTGAACAAGAATAATTACCAGTATACCTGATTGTGTCCAGAGTTTTCTATAAGAGCTTTTTATAAGGAACCTATACAATTTTCAAAACAATTTAATCAGATATATAGATTATTATAATGTCATTTTATAGATAAGGAAACTGCTTTTAACACCTATATGAAAATCCTGTATTTTTGAACAGTACTGTAGTTTTAAACAAACACAACAAAAAGAGATAATTATATATTCAGAATTGTGCTCGCTTTTTCACATTTTTGTTATAAAATTTTATCATGTTACAAAAGTGTTCGACAGCTTATTCCCAGCTTCTTCCTATTAGATACAATGCAAGAATTTCCTTTGAAATACTTATAAAGAACAAATATAATAACACCTATGCTTTTGGGAAAATCCATGCAGACAATCATGTTTCTTTCCATTGTCTCAGATTTTTCCAAAGAGAGAATAAGTATTTTGATCATGGCAAAGCTACTGCCTTTTTAAAGCACAGTACTGCTTTGAGAAAACAAGGGAGGCCAATGGAAGACCCTCACGTGTGGGATTCGACCATTCATTTAGTCTTCCTTCATTCATTTTGTAATATTTTGAACAATTATGATTGTGTTCGTGTAATGTGAAATCATCCCTGACTTCACAGAGTTTAAAATCCGTCTATGGTGAACACATACCAATAAAAAAATTATAAAATAAAAAATTCAATAAGAGAAGGGAAATCAGAAATTAACTACATAAACATTAGTAATGACAGTCTTTGAGCCGGAACCACACACTGCAAACTGACTGTTCTCAAGCACGATTGCACAATACAGTTAACTGCAGGCATGTTAAATACAGATTGTTAGGCCCACTCCACCGTTTCTTAGTCAACTGGTCTGGAATGAGACCTCAGGGACCATGTTTTGAGAACCTCTCTAGGATAAGGTAACACTTTTCTGAGTCTCAGTTTCCATAGTCATATAATAGACGGCAATAACTTCCTTGCCTACCACACTCCAGAACCAAGGAGAAAATGAGGTGGCGGAGTGCAGGCCAAAATTGAGATAATATTTGTCAGCAACTGCAGTGTAAATCTGAGGAAACTGGCTGTCACTATAAAAACCATACAGTATCTGTAAGATTAACAATGGTTGCTAAGACTATGAATTTCAGCTGGTGACTAGAATTTAAACATTAATCTTTTTTCTCTTCTGTAAGTGAATGTATTTGAGAAATTGCATAAGTCATAATCATTAAAACCCACAGATTTTTTTTCTTTACTTGTTAAGTCATAAGATTCTGTCGCACTATTTCAGCTTCTACATGTTTGCTGCTGATAGAGTTAACACTTATGAGGGAAGAGGTTCATCTCTTTCTTCTCTGTCTCTTATATCTGCCAATTGTTTTTGCTTAGTAAAGAATGGGTATGCTATAGATGAGCCCAACTAGAAGTAGCATTATGGAAAAGAATGATTACCCTGTACTGGGTAGGGAATAAAGAGAAGACTTTAACTTTATCCTTGAAAATGGACTGAACTTCATTGTGGTCCCACTTCACCCAATGCATTATTTGGATCTAGTTTTGTTTAAATTCCAGTGGCCAGAGCTGCCAGAGAAAATGAAGGATACGTGGTTAAATTTGAATTCCAGGTAAAAAACTGATTTTAATGTACATTCCTAATATTCCACAGACATATTTATCTTAAAAAATATTTGCTGTTTATTTGTAATTCAAATGTCTCCAAGTATCCTGTATTATTCTTTAATGAAATAACAGCCATAGGTGGGTTACATTTGTTATGATTTGGTGACTATGGCTGAATGATGTATAGAAAGGCAGAAAAACATTTATTTGTAAGTCCAGAATGAGCAATGTATTGGTGGATCTCAGTCGTGAATATTTTTGAAAGTACAAAACAGCAGAATCCACTGCAAAGCAGCTGAATAAGAATCTCTCAAAATGGAACTGATACTTGTAAAAGCTCCATACCTAATTCTAATAGGCAGTCAAGGTTGGAAATTACTGAATGAAAAGAAATATACCTGTGATTCTTAGTTGTGACTGACATTAGAATTGATGAACTTTAAAAATTCCAATGTCCGATCTTTACCCCAAACTCAGTAAATCGGAATTCCTAGGAGTGGGATTTAGATGACTATTGGTTGTTAAAATTCCCCACCTGATTCCAATGTACAGCCACGTTTGGAAACCATTAGGCTATACTTAGTCATCTTGGTATTTCTCTTGAGACACATTGAAGTGTATAAAATAACTAGAAGAGTAGCATTTGAACTTACAAATTATTGTATGAAATACAATATAGAACAATCATTTTCTAAATTTTGAAAAAATCCCAGTTACTTTTACATTCTATTTTTTTCCACTTCTTTTATCTTCAGAATTCTATAAAGAAGTTTGAAAAAGTATAAAATTTAGTAGCATTCCTTGTCATTCTTATGCAGAAATCTCTGGGAAGCATATCATGAAAGGCACAAATTGCTAAAATACTTCTTTATGTCTCACTCTGCAGTGAGACCCATTGCATACCTCAAGAGGCACCATTTACAAAAAAATATAATGTGATACTTAGAATATCACCTGGAGTTTTGATACTTGGAGGTCCTGAATCTATTCCTGAATAATTAGGTTCACCTGAGACAAAAGCAAAGCCTGCTATACGGTTGGGAAATCTCATAGTAGAGTCTGAACATGTTAAATTCAATGGAACAATAGAAATTCAACCATTATTTGAATAGAAGCATGGAGAACTGAATATCTGAACAAACATGTAACTACAAATGAAATTACTGATAGTAAGTTTATTATTAAAATATACTAATTATATTAAAATATTCTGAAAATTTTCTTGAGAAAGTACTGTATCTAGAAAGAAATTGTAGGAACTGTTCTCACTTGGACTCTCCTGCAGGATTGTAGTCAAGTATGAGGTAATGGTGTGGTTAAACTCTCGAATGGACAGGACGTCTAAGGTGACTCATTCACAAGGTAGAAATATAAGCTGACTATGGGCTGGTGCTGTTGAATGGAACGTCTATATGAAGCTTTCCCAATATGGTGGTCTCAGGATATCATTTTAGGTAGTAAGGGGTTCCCCCCAGAGTAGGCATCACAAGAGAATCCAGAAGAAAATAAGTGTTCTTTTCTAATGGAGCCTTGAAAGTTACATAGCACCATTTCCTTACTGTATTGATTGGTAAAACCACAAGCCATTCAGACTCCACCTTTTAAAGGGAAGTGTGTGAAAGAGTTTTGGGGCCATGATTACAATTAATTTTAATATTTCATTTAAGCCTTTCAATATCTCCTGTTAAAATTTCATTCAGAACAAGTAAGTGATTCTCAAGCAAATTCATTTTGAAAGTCCCAAGCAAGCACCCGAACAAGGAGACAACAAAAAAAAAAATCTGATTTACATGACATCTAAAGATACTGCAATAGTGTTGAGACAGATCTATGCTGTTATAAGGGGCTTGCTTTAGCCAGTACTTTCATGTATACTCAAAGAGTAAAGTATGGAGTGAGAAGTTGGGATTAAGATATTATATCACCTTCTAAACACATTCTGTTTTTCAAAGTTTAGCAGAATTTCACATGAAATTTATTTTCTTTTTCCAAAGTCTACATACTCTACATCATTTAATGTTGCATGTTGCAAAGGCTATCTGCTTAGCCCTCTTTGTATTGAGGATGTGTTCATTTTCATAAACCATATGGCATTCCTTCAGTATTGTGTAAATCTATTCACTCGTCAAGATGTAAAAGTTGTGTAAATCGCTGTTTGTCATGAATACTTATTTGATTCACTGCTAACTTGTTTGTTTTTCTAAGCACGAGCCAACATCGTAGTCAAAATTTTAAACCTTAGTAAAAATGAAGCACACTGATTTCTAAAACACCATCTTAATCCACATAGCTGAATCTTTTATTCCATGCAGGTTGTCTACAGTGGTATGAGGTGCCAAACTTAATACTAAATTTCAAGCTGCAGTACAGCCTTCTCTTTATCCCCAAGGGAAAGACCTTTAATTTACCCCAGGACTGTTAGATCAATTGTCCCCCAAATACCAATAGACATGTATACACATGGCTGTGGAGAAACCATTTATTTTCTCTGTACTGGGGAATCACTTGTGAGATGATTCAAGTCCATTTATCACATTGCTAAGGAAGAGTTTTAAGGCCAAAGTAACTAGGAGCAAAGAGACCGAAGGGAGGGCAGTCAATACCCATTGTGACTGGTCTTCACCAGCTGGGTGTGCTTCAACTGGCCTGGAACTGTCAACCAAAACTGCAATTACTGACCTTGCTAGAGGCTGTGGCTCCCAGGAGGCAGCAAGGGAGAGAGGGAATGATGGATGCTCATGGTGTTTTCTACAAACAGGAGGAATAATTATGAAGTATTCGTGCTGTCACAGACCACAGTGCCAGGTCTCAGGAGGATCATAAGATTAAAATCATAAGATTCTGGAATGAAAATAGGTTCAGGGAGAGTTCACTTCAAGTTCTCATTAAAATTTTTATAAGAGAGGAGGAAAAGCTCATGCCTTTATCACAGAGCAATTATAACTTATAAGCTAGTGAGGATGCTGGTGACAAGTAGTATGAAAGAACTCCCCAAGCAATGTTTTATTTCAGGGAGCTGTTTTTTTTTTTTTTTTCCCCTTCAAAAGTGACTATGAGTATAGATTCATTGTAAAAAGTTTCATTTTGTTACTCGTAAACAGAACAGTACAATTTAACAATATCCATGCTAGCAAAAAATGTTTTACTTATAGGCATTAATTGTATTGTGTGCCTATTTTATATTTCAGACATTCTAAAATCTTTGTGATGGGATTTTATCAGCAATTTTTATCTTACACAAAATTTACCTTTTGAATGGAAGTATCTCCTTATGTGACAGTATCTCATACTCTGTATTGTTAACAGTTTTTCTGAGGTATCATTTACATACGATAAAATCCATCCATTTTAGGTGATCAGTATAATAAATTTTAGCAAATTTATATATTTTTGCATCCATCATCACAGCTCAGTTCCATGACAGGTCCATTACACCAGACTCTCCCCACGACAAGTTTAGCCAATCATCATTCCTACGCTCAGGCCTGAGGGCCCTGTTGACCTGGTCTTTGTGTCTGCATTTTAGTCTTTTCTGGAAATTTCCTATAAATTAAATCATAAAATATGTACTATATTCTATGTGGATTCTTTACCAGAAAAAGCCTTTGAGATTCTTCCATGTCATTGAATGTATCAGTGGTTCATTAGTATTTTGTGGAATAGCATCACTGTGTGCATATACTATATTCACTAGCTGATGGACATTTAATGCTAATCTTGACACTAAAGTGTTTCCTTTCTTTTGGGTGAATAGATGGACAGTTTCTGATATATATAGTATATGATGCACGTATGTCTATATAGTATGTTTATAGTAGGTTTAACTTTTGAAATACTGCAAAAATATTTTCAAAGCAGTAATATCAATTTATATTCACATCAGTGATGTGTGGTAATTTTAGTTTCTTTAGATTTTAGTAGTTAGTATTAGTATTGTCACTCTTGTAATTTAGCCTTTCTAGTGTGTGCTGTATAATATTTAAATATGTTTTAAATTTGTATCTCCCTAATGACTATTGATTCTGAGGAGCTTTCACCTGCTGATTTGCCATTTGCTTGCCTTTTTTTGTAAAGTGTCTATTGAAATATTTTACCTATTTTTAAGTGGATTTTTAAAATTGGTAAATACACATTTTGCATGTTTTATGTAAAAATCCTTTATCTGATGTATAAATTATTGAATTTTGCTAAAGTTCAACTTATCAATGTTTTGTTATATTGTTCATGTTTTGTGTCCTATTTAAATTTGGCCTACTCCATGAACACAGATATTATGGCTTATGTGTTCTTCTGAGGTTTCACAAGCTTAGCTCTTATTTATAGTGCTTTGTGAAACTTTATTCATGTGTCACAGGCAAAGCTGATATTTTTAGGTGGTAGGCAAATAGTTACTTAAGTCTGGCAACTGTTTTTAATGGGTTCGTGACAAGACAGAATCAGCTATCAACTATTTTGAACATACTTTCTCCTTGTATGTCATAAGTACTCTTTATAGACAAGCCACATGCTGGTATCACTATACATATAAGTTGAAATAGTTCAAATGTCTATTATTTGTACTGAATAGTTTTGGAAATGAAGTAAAGTATGGTGTCTCTCAATAAAACCTGTGGTATGCTGAATTAAGTAGAAATGGGACCTGACATTTGTTTAACATCACATTACACAATAGTTATCCAAGCACAAAGGCAAATTATCCAAGCACAGATTTTATTGTTAAGGATCAATATAATGCTCCCCCAAAATGAGAACACCTCTTGTGACAGTTGAGGCAAAGAGTCTAGATGCAGTAGGATCCAAATGAGAAGATATAAACTGTTAGGGAAGATGACTCTTCTACATAAAGTCCATAGAGGCAAATATTAACAGATAGAAAGGCCTGAAATGATGGGCTCCAGGAATCTAAGGATGGGTGTCTCTCCCAGGAAAGGATGTAACAAGGAGATAAATTCCATAGAATACAACTATTTTACTGAATAGTTTTCTATAAGCAGGAACTAGGCAGGCAAGTGATTAAGGGCATATGTAAGACCAAGATGTGGGAATAATTTAGGTTCCCAGTTGTTAATTATTAAAATGTTACAGGCACAGAAAGACAAAACCCACATCATGTCATATAGGTTCGGAATCTAAAACAGTTGAACTCATAAAATCAGAGAGTACAGTGCTGGTTTCCAGGGGCTGGGGCGAGGGGGAGGGGATGCTGGTCAAAGAATACAACATTATGTTAGATGGGAGGAGTAAACTCAAAAGATCCAAACAAAAATAATTAAACACAATTTTGCCAATTAAAAATCAATTAATTAAAAACATAATTCACCTCAAATTATCCTTAT
Organism: Hystrix cristata; assembly: GCA_004026905.1. NCBI lineage: Eukaryota > Metazoa > Chordata > Mammalia > Rodentia > Hystricidae > Hystrix > Hystrix cristata. Next base: position 36,763 of record PVJO010002687.1, read on the forward strand.
TTCCAATTCTTCTTGTCACAGTAACCTGAGGCCTTCATTATCTCCTTTTGAAGTTATTTTGATGCTTTTGTAATCTGGTCTCTTATTTTTTATTTTTGGTATAGTACACGTTTGCAGCACACAATGATTACATTTACTGTGGGGAGTTGGTACATGTACATAATTTTTTTCGGACCCTACTCCTCCCATTGCTCTCTGCTTCTTCCAACTTTTGCTCTCCTTTCCATTTGCAAAAGATCTCCCTTCTTCCTATTATCTTTTATTTTGCTCTTTATATTTTGGGTTTCTCATATAAGAAAAATCATGCTTGTGTATCTGATTTATTTCACTTAATATTATGGTCTTAAGCCATGCCATTTATTGACACTCACTTTTCTTATTCTGTACACCACTTCAAAAGTGACTACCCTTCAGTGTAATTTCTATCAGATCCTTCTGTGATATAAAGAATTTAATAGTTTACCGTTGCTTACCAAGTGAGATATGAATCCCTCATCCAGGCATGGAAAACACTAAACAATGAGCACACCTATATTCCTGCCTCATAGAGGGTTGTCCCTCTACACAGACCTGACATTTTTGCTGCAATGAAATGCTTGAAGTTTACTACTCTGGTTCTTAAATTATGCACATGGCCACCACCAGAAAGCATTCTATAATCTCATTTTGCTAAAATGATCCCCACCTTCAAGAATGACCCCAAACTATACTTCTTCAATTAAATATTCTTATTGCCTCATTTTGACACCATATCTTCCTCTTTTGAAGTTTTACATCATCTAGAGTAGTGGTTGGCAATCTATGGTCCAAAGGCCAAACTAATCTTATCAAGATTAGAACACAACCATGCTTATTAACTTATTTAGTATCTGTGGCTATTTTCCTGCTCAAAGGTATGAATGGGAGAAAAGTCTTGGCTTGGTGCTGTGGTGGCTTCAGCAACCCCGTGGACACCAAAAGTCCATGACTACTCAAGTTCCTTGTGTAAAATGGCATAGTAGTTGCATATGACCTATACATAGTCTTTCTTATACTTTAAATCATCCCTAGGTTATTTATAAAATGTAATACAATGTAAATGCTACATAAATTGTTTTTGCATTATCTAGGAAAAAAGCATATACCTGTTTAATGTAGACACAGTTTATTTCAAATATTTTTCATCTACAGTGAGTTGAATGTCCCGACATGGAACTCATGGATATGAACAGCCAACTGTAGCTGTGACAGAGACGACATGGTGCACAAGGCTGAAAGTATTTACTCTCTATTCTTTTACATAAAGGATTTTCTGGCCTCTGGCCTAAACCAAGCTGATTAAAGAAAGACTAAGTATTATACCTGGATGTCCTTACGAAGAGAAATAATTCAAAATACAGATTTTTATAATGTAATTTTATCCTCATATATGCACCAACTATTGTTAGCTTTAATGATATTTGATGTGGCCCAATCATTCATTTGAGCACTATGTGAATGACTTGATTGACGCAGTAATACGGCACCCTTTGCACATATCCTTGCATCGACTCAGTAGCGATCCAAACTTCAGGATATTGAGTTAATTATTCCAATGTGTTACCTAACTTTCTGCAATTAAATATTCATAGTATATGACCGAACTTTATAGAGAAGAGGCCAATTAAAAGTTGGCATGAATTGCATAATAAAATGTTATTTTTGATGGTATAGATTCGGCTCATGAGCCTTCCATAAAAGTTTTTGAAAGCATTTTTAAGTGTTATTAGAAAAATATTTTACCTTATATGAATAGTGATGAAAATATACATTTTTAAAAATTCTTCTATTCTCCTTTGTTAACCAAAATGGGTCAATAAACATTAATAAAATGTGGGTGGAATTAAAGCCTGGAGACAAGCATTAGGACTTCTTAAGAAGTTCTTTTGTCTCTGCTGATCATGACAGCTGTTTGGGTTATTGTCATTATTGTACCTTTTGCATCTAGCACAAATCATAGCATTTAGCGACTGTTCAATAGCATTTTTAGAAATAAATGATTTAGGGCTGGAGATTTAGCTCAGTGGTTAGAGTGCTCACCTTGTAAGCACAAGGACCTGAGTTCGATCCCCAGCACCACCAAAAATAAATAAATAAATAAATAAATAAATAAATAAATAAATGATTTATCTATTATTTCTTCCTTCTGTTCTGGGGCTGGCAAATTCCTGTTGGAACAGTTCCAAGTAAACAACTTTTCTTCAGCCCAAGTCCAAGCCCATATCCAATTACATGCCACCCAACTGAGTGGCATCAGTATGAGTTTTGTAGTAGTTACCATTACGCCATTACACTACCACCTCCATTTCACTGCACTCTACTGCAGAAAACTTGCCTAGGTTTGAACAGTGATTGTAATTCAAGTACTATCTATCTCTTTCATTTCCTGAAACTGGGACTTCTAAAAGATAAAATAATATGTCGTGTGAATATGTGCAAAAATTGTTTTAATGGAGTCCAATTTAGAGTAGAAGATGGAAGGTGCCCAAACTCTAACGTTATGTTAAAATGTTTTCTTTTTTTTTTTTCCTTTTTGCTTGGGCATGGGCTTCTTAATGTATTAATTCTCATTTCATTGTCTAATTTTTTTAAAAATTTGTCAAAAAAGATAGACATTTTGGTTGTTTATGTTCTATTACTTTCTTCAAAGTAAGTAAATCCCACTTTTCTTAGTGTCCCACCATCTTTGAAGGGAATAAATACATTTCAATTCATGTCTGATGTATAATTTGGAGAAGGCTCATTATTATCCAGTGAATGGTATCAGTAGCTTGTTCTAGACAGACCTTCATCAGTGATGTGAATAATTAGGGAAGGAAAGAGTGATGACTCAGATTTTCTTTAACTTTTTTCCTCTCATAATTTTCACGTTTTTAATTAAATTAAAAGGAGAAATGAAATTACTTTTAAATAGGAAATTAAATGAAAAACCCCAAGGCAATGCAAGAGAAATGTGTTTTTTCCTAATTAAAAAAGACAAATGCCATGCAATGTAAAAGCATAAGAGCCTCGTGTGTGAACTTATATTATGCATTCGTGATAATGCTCTGAATAATTAATTAAATTAATATTTTGTTATTTTTCATTAACTCATCCAGGTTTCCTGGGTGGAGACAATTTAAAATACCCTCATGTATAGGTACAGAATTAATGTAATGAATGTGACCATTGTATGTAGAATGTACCAATACATGTTCTTGGTTTAAAATAAAATTAAAAAAAAATACCCTCCCCTAAATAACACATTTATTTTGATGCTAAAGAGGAAAAGCTTTCAAGGTAAAAGTTCCTGTGCTTCAACACTTTCATATAATTAACAATTAACACTCTGTTTCTTTTCCTTTTAAAAAAAGTCATTGAAGTGTCTACTATAATCTCACTGAGTTAGAAAAAATAGCCCTCTTTCAAAATTTCAAGTAGCACTTACAGCTTAAGAGATGCTTTCAGTTATTCGAGAAACAACTGTTAGAACTCTGGGGTAAAACAAGAATCAAGTACAATTATTGGAAAAGAAAAGGTCTCTGTAAGATTGTATTAAAAAAAGATTGCAGAGAAAAAACAATCTGTGAAAGATTTCATTAGTTCCAGCCAATGTTGTCTCTAGTCGGATTCTGTACGGCTTTTTAGTTGTGCCTCAGATGTTAACATCAAGCCCCTTTCCTGCCTTTCATACCAATAGGATAGAACTATCAGCTGCCTGCTTTTGTCTGTATGTATCCACCTGTTCCCCTGAGGGTCTGCTCCTATTGTAAAGGCAAGTAGAAGACTGAGGATCCTCACATACTGTCACTTCTTTGGTGGTGCTATCACGTATTGGTTTGTTTTTGTGTTGATTCCTAGTTATCCTCCTGGTTTTCCCCCGTTCTTGCCACTTTGGTGGTATGAAGGTGTGCGTAGATTATTGCTTGTCTGTTTAGTTTTGAACTTGAGCATTGGTCTGATATGTGGTAAACATTTGGCTAATTTGAAAATACTTCATTCTCAATCAATAAATTAATTTTGGTCTATACTGAGATTTAGCTGGTGACTGGCCAATTCTCATTTCTGCATCTCGGTCTCTGGTTTTCCCAAACTACCAGTGATAAGTGTAATGTAGCTACTCTCCAAGTGCAATGGGATGCACATTCTACAACATGAGTACTTGGGAATCCGTTCCCACAACATCAACTCTCAGATAAATAAATGCTTGATCTGATAATGTGCTGTGTTTATCCTCACATCTTTCCTAATCCTTCTTCTCTTACTATGAAGAAGAAAGTCACACCTCATTGTGGAAAATCTTTCAAAATATATTGCTCCAGGGAGTAAAACCCATCAGGTCATCACACAAAGGAATCATTAAATTATATATTGCTCCTCTAGGATAGCCCATTGAGAGCATAGTAAAGAAAATATTTAAAGAGACAGACCTTTATTTTTATCTTTATCTCATAATAGGACATTTTCCTAACTCACATAAGTAAAATATTCAGGCTCCAAGTTTCACCAAAAAGTATATTTAGAGCACATGTATGACATAAACGTATATTATTTGCAACTCTTTAAATATATGGTGAGATGCTTTATATTTAAAATAAGCAAAGGTGTATAGCATTTTTCAAAATTCCTTTAGATTTACCTGAGAAACACAATTTGATCCTGTTTACCATCATGTTTTCAATCATTGTCCTATAACACCGGAATCATTTCACTTGCTTTAAAAAATAAAAAAAAAATAAAGATGTCCAGGTACCTGAGGTACTGATAGAGAATCTCTGAAAATAGGATCTAGATCTAGGTACAAAACTGTCTAAGAAATTCTGTAGATGATGCTAATGTGCTGCCAGGATTCAGAGCTGTTGGATTGTGATGTGCAACTGAGGATGGTCTTACCAACTCATGTTCTGATCAACAATCATAACAGTGTTTTCCCTGTATAATCCTGCGGCTATAGTAATTAGCAATATTTGGAAGTAGACCACAAACACAATGACAACAAAAACTTCACAATTTTATGCCTCTTGGGAATTTCTATTGGTTAATGACTTCCTGCTGCAATATATATGGGGGTGTGTGTGTGTGTGTGTGTGTGTGTGTAAATCAAAAGCATGTGTGATTTCACACATAGGCAAGCAAAGTAAATTCTTTCCTGTAAGGCAATAATAACAGACAATATTGAGAAAGGATAAACTATTCCTGCAGCATTTAAATTGCACTTGGCTTCTCATTATGTGGGGGAAAAAAAACCAACAAAATCTGCACCAACTTTCAGAGGGACATTCTCTACAGTTTTGCCAGGAAGAATTTAAAGACCTAATGTTGGGAGTGCCAGGGTGACTATTTATTTATTATTACTCCTTCCACTTGATTTAATAGATACTTTTTAAATACCATAGTTCTTTTCCTAAGATTCTGCTGTCAATGTCAAACTTAATCCTTACATTCACAAATATTTATGAGTACCTACCCTGCATCTGGCACTGTTTTAGGCACTTATAGAGTACAGTTGAAAATGAAACAGACAAAAATCTATGTTTTATCTATCTATCTATCTATCTATCTATCTATCTATCTATCTATACATCTATGTATACATTGTTAGACAGAAATTCTGGATATTGCAAATCACGTTCTCCCAGTTTTCTTATAAACAATTAAGACTCCCTGACAATAGCTTTAAGGGAAATGCAACCCCGAAAACACATTGACAAAATGACCTGCTGCAAAATATTACCCACACATGTAATGGGCGACCTCACTGGTATGGGCACATTTTCTACATCAATAATCTTTTGTCTGGACCTGAGTAAGAACCCGGTCACGAAAATTAATATGAAACTGACAAAGAATTTGATGAGCTAGGCACCTTAATTGAAGGGAATTCTGTGCATATCCTGTAAATAATTTAATGTTTATAAACTCAAATATGGTGTTGCTTTATTTACAATGATAGCTCTAACCCCTTTAGAAATGATGGGATTTAAGACACTTGATGAGATCAATTTATTATTTTCGTTGCAAAATTCCCAGGTTATATTTACCTATTAGATGTTTCTTATTTTGTTATCTGTGACAAGTCTTTCTGTTTTCTTTTTAACAGGCATTAATGTACGTCCTAGCATGGACAAAAGGCCTTAGAACAATGCTGCATGAATTTTGTACTCCTTTATTATTAAAATAAATTATAGTAGTAGTGGAAACACATTTTAAATGGTTTTTATTTGTTAAAATTAATTTTACTTTTTGTTTAAGCATCAATACCCTTTTAGCCTGAGTAATGACAAGCAAAAATGAGAAAACTAAAGAAATAAAAAAGAGTTAATGGAGAGATAAGAAACAAAAAGGCAGATTGTTGGATACAGGGAAGGGGATCAAGAGGAGGGGAAGAAAGGTAGGGTGGGGGTTGAGAGAATCAGTAATGATCAAAATATCCTATATTCATATACCAGTTCCCAGAAATATATGCTTCTATGATGTATGGCAAACACGTACTAATAAAATATCAAGAGGAAACTGAAAAAATGGGAAGTGTTTTTAATGTAAGCCAGTATTACACAATAATTTTTATGTGTTCCAGAGTATGTAAGAGAATAAGACACATAGAACAGAAAATAAAATAAAGGGAGAGAGAGAGAGAGAGAGAGAAAGAGAGAGAGAGAGAGAGAGAGAGAGAGAGAGAGAGAGAGAGAGATGAATTCCTGAATGAAAACAAACAACTCAGAGATCAGCCCATGAAATAATTCATTTGTGCATTCTAGATCACTACAAAACTGTTGATTAAAATGCTTTCAAAAATCTACTGGGGTTCTTTATTGCCTTTAGGCATAGGTAGACTCGAGTACATTTCAACTTGTATTTGAATAAATTTTGTGTATCTTCTTGGAATTACTTCCTTTGTACTTGATTATCAACTCCCCACCACCTAATTTGCACTAATATTTGTTAAATCACATACAGGAAGTGGCATTCTTCAACTGTTTGTGAAGTTTATTTGATATAATTCAGATTCCATTTTATGAGACTTGTTCATAGACTCAAGTTACTGACATGCACAAATATATTCAAGGAAGTTTTGAATATGAAGATACTACTTCAACTTAATGACTTCCACTTGAAATAAACATCGATAAAGTAGTTGAGTCCAATGAAGTATAAAATATATTAATATACAGATTTTTAGAACAAGGTCATATGACTCCATATGCATTTAGTGGTATCATGGCTTAAAACTAGACACACACTCAGTACTATGGTTTACTACTAGAAACTACTCCTCTGTATCATATATATAAGTATACATTAGATTGGGGTCAGCAAACTATAGCCTATGGGCAAAATCTAGTTCCTCATTTCCATAAATAAAAATTTACTGGGACTCAGTCATCCTCATTTGATTACATGTTGTCTATGATTCTCTCATGCTCCAACAGCAGAGATAGTGGTTATAATAGAGACTATGTGGCCCATAAAATTCTCAAATATTGATTCTTTGACCCTTTTCAGATAGTTGGAACTAAATGTGTCTGTGGAGGTCTGTGTATTCCTTCCCACAATCTTTAAAAGACCTATCATGCTTTTTAAGACCTGTCAGCACACTTTACCATTTCTGAATGAATGAGATTGTAAATTATTGAAATTTTTACTCCAATATTAGCTAAATGTTCCTAATTGATAGCATTTCTTTCCATTACACCAAAGTGGCCTTAGATTTGTCAACTTCAGCCCTTATGATAAAGCTAAGAAAAAAAATAAAGCTAAGAATTTATTAAATTCTTTTAAAATTGGGAAATTTTCCTTTCTACATTGACACTTACTATTCAGTTTGCATTTCCCAAGTCATTAAGCTTATGATAGTAAAACTGCTGATATTATCAAGGAAGTAGAATTAGGAAAATCAGAAAGAATATTGGCTGTCAGGCGGATTTCTTTGAAATAGCTTTGTTCCCTTTGACTATTTTCTCCCTTTAACAGTTATTTCCTCTTTCTCATTTTAATTATAAATATTTTTAATATGCTCTTATTTTTAATAGCTTGAACACTGGAGTAGAATGAAAATGCTTTATAAAATGACATTATTTTATTCCTGCTGATATTCTCCGTGTGTGTGTGTGTGTGTGTGTGTGTGTGTGTGTGTGTGTGTTTGCATAATACACGCTTTCTTAAAACAAGCCTTTATTGCTCAATATTGTGAAAAGTTGCTTTGTTATTAGGGATAGATTCCTGGAAAAAAAGGAATGCGTTGCTAGCAGCACTTTATCCACAGAGCACAATTTACATCAGGCAAGATATTTTTCACAGTCCAGATATACAGTGCTGTTGCACGAGCTGTGGGAGTTTACAAAACTCCCACCTAGTAACCACCTAGGGAGCATACTTAAAAAAATCTGATTAAAATTACTCCTTTTAGTTACCCCTTCAGTACGCCCAAAGCTGATCCCTCCCTCCCTCTCATTGTTTCAGACAGACAAGCATATTCACACCCTCATACTTACACATAAGTGCTATCTCATCAAAATTAAACTGACGGTACTTCTATTCAGAGAATGGATAAAGAGCATCCTTCCTAGGAATCTGTGTGGCTTTGAATCTGGGTATATCCTGCTCTGTCGGGCCCCACAGTTATGGATTTTGCATATTGGATATGTTTTCTTATCTCTGTTGTGGTTTCCTTATTTATAAAATGAGAAGAACAGTGCCTTTCATTTGGACTTCTGTAAATATCAGAAAGATAAAAAAACTGTTATGGACTGAACATTTATGTTCCCTCGAAATTTATACATTGAAAAACTCACTCCCAGTGCAATAGTAAAAAGAAGTAGAGATTTTTAAGAGATAAGTAGGTTCGAAGGAAGCCACAAGAGCAGGCCCTCATGATAGGATTAGTGCTCTAATAAGGACGGGGGGGCTCTCTCTTCCATGTTAAGGTCATAGAAAGAAGGTAGCTTTCTACAAACCAAAAAAAAAAAAAAAAATTGGCCCTTACCAAGAACCAAATCCACAAACAACCTTGGTCTTGAAATTTCCAGCCTTCAGGACCTCAAGAAATAAGTCCCCATGTTTAAAACACTCAGTCTATGGTACTGTTGTAGCACCCCTCCCTCTCTAAGACACCTGTTATTGACAAATTCTATACCTGGTATATCCGGCTGCTGGAAAATGTTAGCTGTTCTTATTTTCTTGATAATTTAAATATCTCAAATATTTTTAAAAGAGTATTTTTCAACCATCTATTGTATTTTCTTTCCCATTTGCATTAACATTCATGTCCCTGATTCTGAATTTTGCCAGAGATTCTTAGTAAATGCTAGCATAAGTATATATGTGTACATGTAAGTATAAAATTATTCTGATCTCATTCTTCATGATTTTGATGGCTCCAGTTTGTATTGGATAGTGGTAATATTGAGATTTTCACTATACTCAAATGTTATAATATGGTCATAGGATATAGAAAAATTATTTCTTCTTTCTAGAAAGATGATATAAAACAACTTAGTATTTGGAAATCTATTTGCCGTAGGATTTGCCATTTGCCTTAGAAGAGTTACAAAAGGAGAGTGTGTTAGTCAGCTTTCCATTAATGTGACATAAACTGGGTAATAATCAATTTAAAGGAGGAAACCTTGTTTGGGTTCACGGTTTTAGAGTTTGCAGTTCATTGCCAGCTGGCCCTGCTGCTTTGGACCTGCAGTAGCACAGCAAATCATGGTGGAAGCATATCATGGAGCAAAGCTGCCAGCTTTATGGTTGCTTGGAAATGAAGAGAGACATAGGCGGGGGCTAGTGTCCCAATATCCCCTTTAAGCACATGCCCTCGGTGACCTGACACCTTTTCACTAGGGACCGCTTCTCAAACTCTCCATCACTGGTCAATAGCGCTAAGTCTGGGGACTAAGCCTTCAACACATGGGCTTTTATGGAGACTTTTTAAGATCCAAACTACAGCAGAGACTGTGAGAAGATTTAAATGGCATTGAATTTCATGGCACTACCAGCCCACTAGTCTAGAGTTTCTCCATCTTCCTCTACTTTAATTTCACCCCTATCACAATCTGTTCCAGAGGAACCTTTCTAAATCAAGTATTAAAGAAAAGCATCAGTTCTTCAACTTAAGTAACAGAATAAGTGTTCAATGTCTTTCTCCCCCATGCCGTGGTGTTACAGCAATTATCCAGAATTAACTTCTGGGAACCTTGGCTCTAGCCCATGACTGACCTTCAGTGTATTTGCAGTTTCCTCAGCACCTGTCTTTGTCACTGTCCTCATTGTGGAGATACAATATCTAACTCCCAGAATTTAAAGGAAGTGAGGTTTATTTTGGTTCATAGTTACAGTCACTAGCTGGCTGTCTCCAGGGCAGAAATGGCCTGGTGGAAGGCTCTGGGTGGGGGGAAAGGTGCTCATAGCACGGCAACCAGGAAGCAGAGAGAGAGAAGGGAGGAGCAAGAGAGGGAGACGTACGCTTCCGGGTCATGGCTCCCATTGAACTGCCTCTTCTGAACAGGCCCCACCTCCCAATAGCACACTCAGCTACTGAACTGCCTAATGGATGAATCTACTGAGAAGTACAGTTTCCCCGTGATCCAGTCACCTTCCAAAAGCCCATCTGTGTGTGCTTGAGGCTTTCGGGGTGTCTTACTTACCTTTCTGGAATCAGTGGTTTGAAAGAAAGCAGATTTAATAAAGGACAATTACAAGTTACAACATTTGCACACAAGCCAAACACAGAAAGAGTACAGAACGTCTACCTATGCACTGGAGACCCGGAAGATCCAATCAAGGGCTGGGAGCCCACAACACTGTCTCATGTAAGTCCATGCCTGCATTAAAAGGCTGAAGAAATCTATACTGGAGGCAGGGTACGATACTCACAGCAGAGATGAAGACCAGAGCTCCCCCAAAGCGAACCGCAGTCACCCCGACGACAGCAAGACCCCGAGCTCCTTCTACAAGGAGAACAGCCAAGTTTTGTTCTAGAAAACCAGACACAACAGAGCTTCTCCCGGGAAACAGCTGGCCCCTATCTTCTGCTCCTGTTCTGTGTCGGCAACAATCTTCAGGTGGATCTCCTACACCCAGAACCACACCAACTCAGTCCAGCTGGGTGTTCCTGCTCAAGTTGACCACAATAAGAAGTCCACCACAGGGGGATATTCTCCACCCCAACCACAAAAGCACCCTTAGGTAAGTTTCCCCTTGTCAGGTTACTTTCCAGTGCTTTGTATAAACTCAGTGTTTGTGAGAATCCTAAAAATGAAAAGGAGTCTTCCCTAAATCATTGAATGCTTGCCAGGAAGTCTCTTTTACTGATGAATCTTTATCAAGACCATCAATATTTGCTTTTACTATTTGTCTTAGTTACTTTCTTGTTGCTGTGACAAAATAACCAACACCCAAATTAAAGGAGGAAAGGATTATTTAACTCACAGTTTGTAAAGGTTTCAGTTCATAGTCACCTGGCTCCACGGCAGGGCAGTATGGTAGGGTAGCCAGGCATTGCAGAGGAGAAACTGCTCACAGCAGGAAGAAGGCAGCAAGGGAAGCAAGGGATCCATAAGCCCTTTTCTGTTCCTTATATTTTATCCAGGCTACCCGCTCTTAGGGCAAGTAGCACTCCCACCCTTAATCCTAGCGCCCTTATCCTAGTATCACATCCTTGATCCCAGCCCATATACCAAACCAATCAGTGGACTAAGTGATCACACACTGTAGTTCTAGCCACCTCTGAAAACGCCCCACCTATGACTGCATGGGGCTTGGGGGGGGGGGCATCTAGACACAAATCTTAACGGTATTCATTTGTTTATCTTCAAATGTGTATTAATGCCTGTATACCAGAAACTCAGTCTCTCATAGTGAAATATATTATATATGGTTTTGATCATTGAAGAATGGACAGATGAATATGTAAAAATTTCTGTTGCAGGGTGATACCTCCTACAACGGAACTGTTATTGTAGTTCGAAAGAGCAGTGCCTTTAAATGAAACTTTTCTATGTTTGCACATTTTAAGTGAAATGAGTTACAAGAGCTCTTGCTAATATTTACTATAATAAACTTCATGAGATGAGACACCTGCCTAATGTTGAATCTAGAAGTAAAACAAGGCTAAAGTAAAGCTCTTTGACCTACAACTATTGTCTAGTCTATAATATCAGTGCTTCATATTCCAAATTGTTCTAGATGCACAATTACAAAGATATCTTATTGTGAAAAGCATTTCAAAGACAATTTTTGTCGATAAACACTGAAATTTGTGTTCCTCATTTGAGGCTATATATTATTTTGCTTCTTTTTGGAAAGTAATTAATGAAGCATCTGTTTTTATTATGTACATATAATTGCCTAAATATGAAAATGGGAAAGGCAAACTCTACAATAAAAACTAACCAACTGGAAATTCTGCACTTCTAGGCAATTAGCACATCTCTTTATGTAAGAGTGAAAAGGTTTCCACATATGTTGGATAATGAAAATGCATGTATATTAATGGGAACTCTAACTAAGTGGTATAGTCTAACGTAGTATAAAATAATCACAAGTACAGATGGATTGTGTTTTTAAGATTAACGATTTTAAACACTTAGTTTGATAATTTCAATGGAATGCCCAGAGTAAGAACAATAAAAAAGAATTCATTCAAAATAAGATTATGTGGAATCTAATTATGTTTAAAGTAGATATATGTGAAAATTCACTTGTGTACTGGTGAATATTTAGCAATTTGAAAAAGGGATGATTTGCATCATTCACAAGACTTGTGAGGTAGCACAAATCAACTTCAGCTCATCACTAGTTTAAATGTTCTAAGATTATTCCAAATGAGACTCAGCATTCTTTCTTAAGAAAATAGCCATGCTGTATCTTACAAGTCTAACGATTTTCTCAGAGCACATTGTGCACAACCCCTTGTATGTCGCTCAATGTTCATTAGTATGCGCACTAAACGGATTGTCAGGTTCACCGTTACCTCTGAAGAAGCATTGCCTGTGTCTCTCATAAAAAGAAAACAGTTACGTGAATTGAGACGTGTGTGATCCTTAGGCACTGAACTATATTGACTGTATATGGATTAAGCAAATCGTAGAACTATCATAATTGAAGCTGGTTCTTATTTTTGGATGATTAATTAACACAGCACATATTAGTTCTTTTTTTTTTTTCTGGTGCTGGGGATCGAACTCAGGGCCTTGCGTTTCCTTGGCAAGTACTCTAACCACTGAGCTAAATCCCCAGCCCCCATATTAGTTCTGTTTTTCCCTAAAATAGTTTTACTAGTATCTAAAGAGAATCAAATTTAAAGGACAGAATGACCTACTAAAATAAATTATAAAAATCCTCAAGATTGTTTTTATCACAGAGATATAAAAATAAAGTTCACATTCACCAGGGAGAATTTTAACATTATACATTTTTTTAAATGTTTAACCACATATTTTTGTTTGTTTTTCAAGATATGCCTTTATTTTAAGTGGTCAAAAATTTCAAAGTGATGCTTCAAATTTAAAGCCATACAGGGTAAAGTATTTGAGAATACTTTAGTATTGTATTATAGATTTTGGACAGCTATACTTCTTTCAACTGTAATCTCAAACTAAAAATATTACTCATTCAACTGATAGTTATTTCTAGGTCAGTTTTCCCTCAGTTAAAATAATTTCCTGCAGTATTAATGTGCTGGAATGATTAAAAAGTACTCAAATGGTTTTTAAATTGATTTGCAAATTAATAAATTGAACTTGAAAACCATCCGCTTCACTGTAAGAATTTACATGGCGGAAGACCACTTTGCCCACTGAAGTCAAAAGTGTATGGCTTTTTTTTCATTCAGAACTCAGTATCTTGAGGCCACATACTTTTCAGAGTTCATGTGACTGAATCAGGACAGAGAATAACTAATGCATCTCACTCAAATGAACTTACCTAGCTATTTTTAATAGGCAAAGCCTTTGCAATAATTTTATAAAGGTAAGAATCTAAATACAGTCATATAGTCGGTCAAGAAGAGGTCAATTATGGTCTACTTCTCCTTGCTTTGCTCTGTAACAACTATGTCTAAAGAATACACATGCATTTCTGTATGCGATTCTATTTTTAAAAAAGGGCATTCCTATATAATGTATAACATTTCTAACTCAGAAACTGCAAGGGTTTGAGCCGGCTGATGAAAGGGAGCTAATGGTTATGCCAGTGGGGTTCTAAAAGAGATAAGGGTGTCCTACTGGCAAGTAAAACTTAATGCAGCTCCAAAAAGTCAGCAATTGATTTTCTGCTCACTACTGGGATCCCTTCTCTCCCGGAGTCTGAATGTAAACAAAGTAAAGAATGGATTGTTCACTTTTTGAAAGACTATTAAGCCTTCAAGAAACAATGCACATCTTTTAGTGCACAAAAAGATGTACAGCATCCTACTGAACTCATAATGAACTGTGTTTCACAGATGTGTCCAATTCTAATGTTTTTATTTTAGGAACATTCTGGAAAATAAAGGTTCATATGATTATGCTTAAATGGATTGTCCACATTTACACAGCCAAACATTAGCTACTAGGAAATTACTGTTTCTGTTTACCCACTATAAATGTACAGTGTGGGCAGTACCCATGTGATCTTTAAGCAAAAACTGATAAATATACAACTTCAGCACAAAGAGGTCACTACAAAGAAAGGAAAATTAGAATACATTTCTGGGCTTTTTTGTACCAACTTCGAATAGCATTATTTGCGATGGCATCCCTGCCTTTTTACCAGTGTTTGTCCTTCATATCAGAAAGTATACTACTTTTTCAGTATGTGCATACTACCGAATAGGCCGGAGGACAACGACTTTCATTCATTGTTTACAATCAAATGGCTGACCACAGATTGTGTGCATTGTCCTTATGTACGTTCATCAATCTATTTCATGACTCCTTTGCTTATATCTTTATAGTTGCTGCTAAAATACATCGAATCTATACAAATGAAGTATGGAACCCTACTGACCTCAGCATGCCTGCCATAGTCAAGAGCTGCTCATTCACAAGCTTAGATGGGTAGACACTAGTCCACATTGCTATGGTCCTAAATAGTGTCATTAACACTCCTTTTCTCTGGAATAGTCTAATAGATTTTGAAAGTAGCTTCGAATTCTTCCATTTTTGCATGCATGGCTCCTTTTGGTATGATTGCCGAAACTTCTAAAACAGAATAATACCTACTTCTTCATCCCTTGAATCTAAGATTGGCCTTGTAACTTCCCTTTGTCAATGATACATCAGCAAAGGTGGCACAGGAGAGCTACGAATAGCACTTGTTTATTGGAGATTGCTTTCTCTTGCAGTTTCTGGGACCCACACGGTCAACACATGAATGAGCCTTGCTAGACTTCTTGAGGATGAGGGAGCACGTAAGGTGAAAAGCCGAGCCATGCTACTTGAGGCTCTAGACATAACAGGGAGCACTCTCATACAAGAGAGGTAAATTGATGATCCCACAGAACTGTGAGCAAATGAATGGTTGCTATATAAATCAATATAACTGAGGAGCATATATTTAGCTGTTATGTAGCAATGGCTGAATGATACACACAGTCTGGTTTAGCCAGAGGTAAGGGCCTGACATAAGAGGGTGAGAAACATCTGTTCAGATGCCAGTGACACCGTATCTGTGGCCTGCTCTCCCAACATGAACTATGTGCAGAAAATTTTCTTTTATATTTTGAACAGTCACAAATGGAAGGTTCCAGGCAACCTTGAATAATAGAGCTGAAAGACCATGTACTTTAGTTATGATGGCCATTTTTAAGGGGAGAGGTCTTGAATATGAGAAAACATGTATGTGTGCACACACGCACACACATACATCCCTATAGAGTATTGAGAAAGATTTGTCTATATACACAAAGAGAAGGAGAGAGAGACAGAGGAGGAGGAGGAAGAAGAGGACACATACACACATTGAGAGAGAGAGAGAGAGACATTTCAGTTTCAAACTTCTAGATCCCAGTTTCACTATAAATAAAACACATTACACTTTGATTCCTGTGCAAGGATTTCTATGAAATTCTATTAAAAACAAAACTGGGTAAATATAGTCGATATAGTAATCATTGAACATTATACTTTACAAGGCAGGACTAACTCCTAGATTAATTAATAACAGGGAATCAATGCTAATCTCCTGATTTTAATAATTGCACTATAATTATGTAAGCTAAAACTGGAGAAGGTGGACAAAAAAATGGAATTCAATGTATTATTTTGTAACTTATGTCTGAGTTGAAAGTCATTTCCAAATTAAGATATTAAAAATATACACAATGTTAAAATAAGAGCATTGAATTATCTCACCTTCTTTCCTAATAAAATTCCACTGAATGGCTGGAAACTATATGAGAATCTTTCCATTCTCACACAAAGACAAAATAATGGAGTGCCACTAGTTAACCTGAACACTTGAGAATTTTATGGATGAGTGTAAGCAGGTAGGATCGTTTCTCTGCATGGGGGCACAGTCGTGAATCAGCACCCGTGTTGATTCATTAATCAGAGCTTCCTAAACATTTCCATATCCCAGATCACATAGACAATGATAACATTCATATAGGATACCAAAATTAAATAATAAGAAGGCTGCTTCAGGGTCTTCTATCTGACGGAGGTTTGCAGAATACAGTATATTCAGAATGTAAGTATCTAAAGGCAAGAAGAGTGTCTCATAGGGCATTACTGTAATATAGACCAAGTTACACACAGATATCATTCTGTGCCAATTGATTTTGACTTTCTGAGACACTATACTGAATTTTGAAGTTGTCTAGGAATATCAACAGAATACTGAGACCAAATAAATGATCTGCCAAGAACCATGTGTCATGTGTTTACCAATTTCTATCTAGGCATTGGGCAGTAAGAATTGGAAGTAGATAGGTTTGGTGAAATTACAAAGGGGTTAATGACTAATACTACTAACATAATTGACAATGAAAAGTTAAAACTCTGGAAACCAATCACCAATGCCAAATTTTTCTTTCCTGGTTTAGTCTGGCAACAAATGAGATTTTTGAGTTTAAGGCCAAGTGAAAGGCAAGGATGATGGAAATCTGTGCTTAGGTGCCAACATTACCTAACTGTTAAATCAAGCAATTCTGAGTCGACTTGGGTTGCTTAATTTGAGGAAAAAAAGAGAGCAGAGAGATGATGGGAATTAAGAGAGGGGGAAAGAGGGGATCTATGGAGACATCCCAGAGAACAATTCCAGTAAAGAGCTTAGCGTGTGACATGGATTTTTTTGGAAGAGAGTCCAGTGAAGGATATGCAGGGTGATATTTAAAGTTGTAAAAGTAGCTCATCATGGACAGAAAAAAAGAAAGAGTAGAGAAAGAGTATCAATACCAAATTAATATTGAAGGAAGATGAAAAAGGACAAAAATGCCAGATATCAATAGATAAGGATGTATTGATTACAAAAACGGCAAACATTAATCATACGCAATGTTAAACATCTTACATATTATTCATTGTATTATTGCAAGGAAACAGAAGTCATTAAGGAAATAACTGTAATAAGAAGAAACAGTAATTTTAAGTTTTATTAAACTGACAATATTTCAACTATTTCCTTTTGCTGAAACTGACAGAAGTCAAATAGCAATAGACAAGTTCTGAACTGTTTCCTTCATTGATTTTCTTCAGTGAAATTTGTTCCTTTTTATTTGACAAATACTGCAAAGGGTCCAAATGAGTTCTAATTTAGCTGCGTTTATTTTGTTCTGGTAATTGTGTTTCAAATGTCATTTACATGAACGCTTGAAAACACAAATTTATATGGCTTTTATTTTTTTTTTTCTTAGTCTTGACCTACGGAAACTACTAATGAGGTGACTCCTCTCTTCTGGATTATTGGTTTGATTTCCCATCAATCTGACAAGGAGGGACCGAAAGTCATCACTGACTCCTGCACTAAACAAACTTTGTGAGCACGTCGGTTGCTCCAGATCAACTGTCGGGAACAAGCATCCACGTCATTAAAAACTTTCCATGAACTGCAACAAAATGAGTGTCCTGAATGGATTCTGAGTGAGCACTGCCAGTAGCTTACACAGGTAAGGGTGGTCTCCGCTCACCCTGTGAACACACGGAATATCAGGCTCTATGTTCCTGATCTGAGTTTAAATTACAAGTTTCATCCCTGGAGTTCTTTCTATTTTTTATATTTTAATGACCAGGATGCCTCTTCAAATAAAGTTCAACTTGCAACCTAAAAAATCCCAGATATTAATCATCTGACAGTATTCTGCGATTATTTAATTTATAGAATTCGAATTCACAAAAAAGCTTTTAAAGATTTCAAGAGAAAAATGATAAATGCAAATGTTTCATCACACACACACGCACACACACATACGTGTGCAAGCACACACACAGAGGTTCAATTGCTATGATTGAGCACTATAGTTTAAATCGTTATATTGAGCTTAGCTATACAGGCCTACAAAGGATTCCCCTCCAAATATCCTCCAACAAAATGCCTACCTATAGTTCAAACCAAAAGAAACTGATTTTGTATAGCCTGAATTTAAAAATACATTGACTTTGGTGTAGCATGACATATATTCCGAAGCATTTTCTCATTAGGTTTAAAAATCATTTCTTTAAAATACCCAAAATATGATGCATAAGTTTTAGACGTATACTTTTTTATAGTTTGCAATCCAAGTAAGGATTTCCTTGTGGAGGGTTAACTTTAATTTTCTTAACCACCATGTGGAAAAAAAATAGTATGGATTTGCAAATTCAGTCAGAAAAAAAAATGGGATTGTTGCTTGTAATTCTTCATGCCCTCACTTCCTTCCACATCCATGCCTTTTGCCATGAAAGTCTGAAGTGCCTTCTGCTGGAATAGGCAGAATATACACCTCCAACATGTTAGCTTTGCACTTTGCAAAGCCTGCTTTGTTACGTGGAGGAAGTGACATGGCGCCTGTAACAGCTGAGTCTTTAAGAGATGCTCCAAATTTCCGCCAGCTCTCCTGGAGTTTACGCCCTCTGCTATGGGAAGAATATGCTCCAGATAGCTATTGTTGCTTCACTGTAGAACTCAAAGTTAAGGCATAAGGAACATTTTTAATCTAACCCCAGACAGAATCCAACATAGCTCAGTAGGGCACAGTCAAGCACCAACG
The DNA here is from genome assembly GCA_004026905.1 of Hystrix cristata. Lineage (NCBI taxonomy): Eukaryota > Metazoa > Chordata > Mammalia > Rodentia > Hystricidae > Hystrix > Hystrix cristata. The sequence continues at coordinate 55,925 of PVJO010002687.1, forward strand.
AAATGGATTAAAACATAGCTGGATTCTAGACCCTTGAGCATAAAAGAAATGACCTGTATTGGAAATGTTTAAGCTGTGAATATTTGTTATGTGGCATTATCACTGCAGCCTGCCTAAGAAAGTTCTGTAAGCTACCACTGTCAGCTTTGTCCCTTTCACCTAGAGAGTGTGGCAGCCTTTATTTTTTGTGTTAGCACATTTTGCAATACATAATGAATATATTCAGTGTGGGAAGTTAGTACACACACACACACACACACACACACACACACACACACACATATATATATATATTACATCTAAAATCTTCTCCTTCCCTTCTTCTCCTCCCTTCTCCCTCCATCCCCAGATCCACTCCCCATTTTCATATGGTCTATCTCCCTGTTAAAATTTTTTTGTTTGACTATTTTAATAAAGGTGATGGACTAAAAAAGAAAATGGCAAGAACAATGGAATAAGTGTGTTCAAATTAAGGGGAAATATTTCAAAAGGTTTAAAGACAATGTGTCTTTTATTGTAATACATTTTTAACAGTTTAAATAAAACAAAGCAAATTCTAAATTATATAGTATGATGAAATTATATTTAGAATTTCATTTGGAACATTTCAGAGTAATCTGTATATTCCCATTTTAACCCCATTTAATTTATGATTTTACTTTCAGTTATTCCAGGAACTGAAGTGAAATTTTCCTTACACTTTCAAGCATCTTAAATCAGCATCTTTTTAAAAGGAAGACCTGTTATCTTTGCCTAGACCATGGCTTTCTTCAACTAAATATAAAAGAGAGGTTCTTGTTCCTCTTCATCAACTTTTGGAGCTTTTCTTGAACACAAAACAATAAGAAAAGAAAAAAAATGGGAATTAATATAGTATATTCATATTCTTTTGCATTTTTCTCTCAGAAGCCTTTTTTTTTTTTGAGACAAGTTTTCTCTACGTAGTGCAGGCCAGCCTAGAACTCACAGCAATCTTCCTGCCTCAGCCTCCCGAGTGCTGGGATTACAGGTATGCACCACCACACCAAACACTCTCAGAAGTTTTAAAACATTGGTGAACATTGATTGAGCCTTAATTCCTGGCAAGGCACTTGAAATTGCAGGCAAAATCACTCTATTAAGTAAATTCAAAGTTCCACTCGAAACTTTTGCAAAATGCCCCAGTAGAATTCCTTAGAAAATATCAAGGAGAGGTCCAATGTTGCTATTAAGAGTAGAGCATTTTAAACAAGGCTTTTGAGAAAAATATTTAAATCATGATAGTATAACCCGAATCAAGTTATTTTTGCTGATCAGTAAACAAAATCTAAAATACTTACTCTGTATTTTTTTTTTTTGTCTTTTCCCAAGATTGAACCAGGGGCCTTCTCACTGAACTACATCCTCAGCCCTTTATATATATATATTTTTTTTTTTTTTTTGAGACAGGGTCTCGTTAAGTTCCTAAACTGCCCAGGCTGGGTTCAAAATTATGATCCTCCTGCCTTATCTTCCCAGAGTGCTGGGATTACAGGCATGCATCCCTGCACCAGATTCAAAACACATACTCTTAGCATGACTTTTCTTCTCCCTCTTCCCTATAATGTTTCTATTAGTTTTACCTTTTTTAATTCTCTTGCCACCAGGGGAGAAAAATGCTTCTTAAAGATAGTTAATTTAATAACTATCCATCCAATAGAATTAATGGAATTGCTAGATGTATTTAGCTTTCCCTGAAACAGTGATTTATATACTGGTAAAGTAGCATGTCAATAAAATTTTCAACAAGAAGTTGTATTTTCTCCCCTAATGGAAGTTTAGGTCAAGAAAGTTTATAAATTAGCGTGATAACTTTTACTTTTCTGGGCACGTTAGACACAAAGATTAGAAAGCTACAATGTTCATCCCATTAACATAGAATCATTTGTACAATGGTTTTAAAACAACTTTTATAAATTCAGTAAGGACAGGTCTTCAGAGGTTGAACTATTCTGCTATAGTGATGTAGGTCAAAGTGTAGTCAGATCTTCAAGTTTATCAGGCGTTTTTCCTTTCATAAATAGAGTATGGAACCATTATTAATTCCTTATAGTGGGTCACAATATATATTAGCATATTTAAAGATAGCTTACATAACTTTTATATTAGCAGCTCCATTTATAAAGCCACAGATGCATAAGCAAATTGAGCCAATTACAAACAAATGCACCAAATCACAATGGAATACCATTTGACACTAGGAGGATGGCTACAAGGACAATAATAAACAGACAACGAGAAGTGTCCTAGAGGATGTGAAGAAACTGAAACCTTCATGCACTACAAATATATGGCTCGTCGCGTTGGATTGTGAAATGGAGTCACTGCTATGGAAATATTTTGGCAGTTCTTTAAGATAAACAAAGACCTTATGATCTAGCAATGCCACTAAGTGTATACTCAAGTAAATTCAAAATATGTTCCTGCAAAATCTGTACACACAGATGTTCATAACAGCATTATTCACAATAGGCAAAAAAGCAGAAACCACATAAATAATCCTAAACTGATGGATACATAAACAAAACGTGGTTCATCCTTACGATGGAATATTATTTAGTCATACAAAGGCATGGAAAGAGCTTGATATCGTTATACTAATGAAAGAATCCAGTAACAAAAGACCATCTACTACCGAAATCCATTTCTGTGCAATGTCCAGGATAAGCAAATCCACAAACATAAAATTAGAGTTAATTGTTTACAGGAAATGCAAAGAAAAAGTTGAGAAGATTTGAGGCTTCTTTTTAGAGCAATGAAAATGCTGTGAAATTAGAAATTTCTGAAATCAGACAGTGGTGATACTTGCACAACACTCTGAATATATTAAAATCTACTAAATTCTATACTTTAAAATGGGTAAAACAGTGAATTGCACATTATATGAATTCTTTCTGAATTTTAAAATCAAATGAATTTATTAAACTAATATAGAAATTAAAGCAACAAGTGTTTTTTAGATAAACTCTGTAAGGTTTTAGGAAATACTCTCCAAATAAGTAGATAAATCGGAACAGAAACCCATCAAACCCGAAACATAATTATCAGTGTTCATTTTTCTTTCAAAATGTAGATTACTATATCCAAAATATTTGGAAAATATTAGCATTTAAATGAACAAAGTATTAAAATGTATCAACAACTCTCATGAATAAATTCAAAGAAATTGGCACTAGATGACATAAAACAATGTGTGAGCTATGAGAACAAGTGCTGCTAAACATGTCCAGCACTCAAAAAATTTGTAGTGAGCCTAAGTGGAATCAGAGTAATGATCACATTAACCTGATATCTTCAAACTCTCCATGTCATCACCCTGAATTTTATCTTTCCTTAAAATATCTATCCTCTTCATGAACAAGCATTCCGTTTTTCTCATCCTACTATTTTACATTTTAAAAAGAGCTAAAGATGAAGAGAAGTCATATATGTCAGCTCAAAGTCTCTAGAGAAGCGCACATTAAGAAGTGAACTGGAAATGTTTATACATTTCAGCATGAAAAAGATGTACCGGTATGTTTAAACTCTCCTTAAATGAGAGAATCCTCTTACTTATAATAGAAAAGGATCTGCAATCATTTGAAATGTTTTGTCCAAAAAACCTGTACCATCAGACACGGTGGCGAATACCTGTAATCCCAGTACTCTGGGAGGCTGGGGCAGGAGGATTGCAAGTTCAAACCCAGCCTGGACAATTTAGGAAATTAGCAAGATTCCGTCTCAAAATATTCTGAAAGGGCTGGGGATGTAGCTCACTGTCATGGCCCTGTGTTGAATCCCTAGCAATGGATTTAAAAAATACATAATATTATTGTGAAATGGATTCCATGAATCCTAACACATATACAGATAATAAATTTCATATATTAGTATCTTATAGTAACCATAATCTTCCTTTATACTACAGTCAGTTCAAAAGGAAGCAAAAATCATTTTGGAAACGTATTGAAAGGCAGTCCCTACAGAATTCCGAAGTACACCTCCATACAGTACACTAAATATCATACATGATGATTATATTCTCTGCAATGTGTTTAATAAGGAATTGAAAAGACAAAATGTTTGGAAAATATGAATAGAATTTGTTAGACCAGGGAAATCTATTTTAAATATACAAATAATTTTTTTATCAAAAACTCAGCTCAATTTCTAATCAAATATAAATAATTAAATAACACTGAGGGCTCAAATTCGACCTACAAATTCGATCAAGATTAGACAAATTGATAATATCTTGTTATAAACAGGTATTCTCACACAGTACAGTGGTATCTCTGCTTACGAACTTAATTTGTTTTATAATTTTGGGGAAGATGACTGCATTTCTGTCTGTGGGGGAAGATGGCCGTGGTCATGTTTGTTACCTGATGCAGATTTTGTCAATGGAAGCAAAATTTTGTGAACCAAATTGTTTGCAAACAGAAGCGTTCATGAACCAAGGTGTTGCTGTATATGAAAGAATTTAAATTGCTAGTCTTTTTGGAAGATAGTTTCGAAATTTTATAAAAGATTAAATAGACATGTTTCTTTATCCATAAATTGCATTTTGAGATAATATTTCTAAACTTATCACATCAAATGTACAAATATCATATGGCATGATAGTCATCAGAGCTTTTTTCTCTGTCTCTCTCTTGCTCTCTCTCTCTCTCTCTCTTCCTTTCTTTGACACAGGGTTTTATTTGGTATTTCAGGCTGGCCTTGAACTCACTATGTAGCTCAAGCTGGCCTTAAACTCTCCTCCTGCCTCATCCTCCGAAGTGCAGGAATTATAGGCATGCCACCACACCAGGCGTCATCAAAGCATTAACTAAAATACAAAATAGAAGAAAATATGTGTCACAGGAAATCGATTAAACATACTATGTTATATACTTGAAAAGGATGATGTCTATTTATATTAATATGGAAATACTTTTACTTTATGCTGTTAAAGCACAAAAACAAACAAAAGAAAGCATAGAAAATATTGTTCGCAAGATATAAGAAAAAATGTTTATCTATATGAGAATGACTCATGTCTGTGGTTTGGGATTTTTGGTGACTTTTGCTTTGTTCATAACCACGTATTTTCAATGGGGCAATATCATACTAAGGCTACAAAAATTGGTTCCTGGCGATGAGCAACCAATTGAGATATTATAATGGTGTATGACATCCTAAAGTGTGACAGTACATAAACAGTTATACTGTATATTTTTGTGATATTAAATCTCACGGGGATGGGAAATGAGAAAAATATCTAAAAAGCCTCCACAGGGAGGCAATACTGATTTTGAAAAGGTTAAGAACTATTGCTTTAATCTGTGGCTTGCAGTGTTTGAGTTTTCTATGCATGCATTTTTGTTTAATTGCATTCATATACAAAAATATTTTCAGTTTGGGAAACAAATCTTCCTTCATTTTGAGGAAAATAGATTTTCCCCCACATTTTAGGAATATTTATTTCCATTATGAGTGATTAAAAAAAGAAGAGGAAAAGTGGTATGGCTTGAAAGCATAAGGGAAGTGGAGACAGGTAAATAAGACACTGATATATCTTAGAATAGTCATTAAAATCCACACATGCATACACATATGTATTGATACAGATTCCTTTACTCCGTACAGTAAATTAGGGGTCTAAAAAAGTCATAGAAAAATTGCACCAAAGATTAAACAAGCAAAAATGTCTCTTTATTACAGACTTGCAGCAGAGCACTGAGACAGAGGTGCTAGACTTTTTATTAGTACATGTCTGTAGCACATAATGTTTACGTTCATTTTAGGTGACACGGCTTCACCTAGCTCGATTTCCCTCACTGTCCCCTTCCTTTTACTCCATCTCTAGATCCCCGTCCCATTTGCAAAAGATTTATCTCCTTGTTTCTTATTATCTACCTTTTGTTTTGTTTCTTAAATTATTTATACTTTGGATTTCTCACACAAGAGAAATTATGCAATATTGAAGTGTGTGTGTCTGATTTATTTCACTTAATAGCACGGTTTCAAGGTGTATCTATTTTCCTATAAATGGTGCAAATTTATCCTTCTTTATGGTACAATAGTACTTCATTACGTGTAAATACCACATTTTTTGTCCATTCATCTATCGATGGGTATAAACTGGTAGAAATTTTAAATGCTGGGGTGAGTAAGTAGAAAAGTACTAGAAGACATTGGGTGGAGAGTTAGCCCATATGATTAGACAATCTGTGGCTGCTGATTGCCACATACCTATCATATTTAGGTTGATATCCAGCCATAGAGGCTGGGTGGTGGGGGAAGCATCTTCCCTGATTATTATATTTCAAAGAGATGGCTCCTAGGTTTTGGGGAAGGATGTCTCTGGTGTATGGTATAGCCTGGCAAGAGGCTGAGAGATGTATACCTCAAACGAGAAAAGAAAGAATTTATAGTTGCCTGTTTTCTAAAGTGAATGCTGTTAAAAAGAGAGAGGGCATGGGCCTATTATATTCAAGACGGGACCTACAATATTGAAGATTATTCAAGTTGTTGGGAACATTAAGTCAGTTTTGGTCAAGAGCCCTTGTACACTGCTTTCATTCGTGAGTCACTTAAATTACACGGTTACCTAAAATAATTTTTAGCATTCCCTATGGATAAAAACTAATGTAACATCTCACACTGACTCAGAAATAGAGCTTTCATTTCACATGAAAAATACCGAGTTGTAAAAGTTCCTATAATTTTTAAGAGTGACACAGGATACAATTGAATTACGACTTGATGTAAAATATTTTTGTTCTTTAAAATACCATAATGTGCACATTTAAGGGGACCCCTTCTAATTGCCATTAATGACAACTTGTTATGATTGTTTTAAGCAGAATATTTCTTATTAAGAAGACTTAAGTATTCCCTTTTTCATCTTCCAAATCCTCTGCTACTCTTTGTAATTAGGAAAAATGTATTTGCAGAAGGGAATAATATTGTTTAAAGGAAGAAATTCTCTGACATTTTGAGAGCCTTTAAAATACTTTGTCTTACTTAAGTATCAAATGCATACTTTATAATTTTATTAATTCTGTGGCTATGCAATAAATGATATGAACCAAAATATCAAGAGAAATGTATGATATAGTTATTTGACTCCAGTTAGACATCCGAATAAATGTGTGCTGATAATTCTGGGCTCATATGTTTATCACACAATGCCTAAGCAAATGTGTAGTACTTATTTACATAAATCTTGCAGTACAAAAAGTCCACCAGACAAAAAATCTTTAGTATATCATAAGGTATTCTGCAGATCTATGTAGCTTTTACCTCACTATGGCTAGCAAATTCTCAACATTCTATATGTTTTTTATTAACATAATCTTCACTTTAAAAAATGTAGATAGTTTGAAATAAGACTTACTGTGGTGGAACACAATCAACTCAGATTTCATACACTGAAAATCTGAAAACTCAAATACAAAATTGCTGAAAACAGCATGCTGAGTCTTCAACAACAGTTGATTATGGTAAGCTCTGCTGCCAATGAGATCTCGAAGGCAGTAGAAAAACCGCATTGGGTTATATTGTAGACTGCATCATAATTAACTGCTACTGCTGTGTTTGTGGCTTCCAGAAAAGTTATTAACAACAAACACTCTGTCAGATAATTAGAAACATGGATCACGCCGATATTTCTTTTAATTTGCTAGAATTCACGTTCTCGTATAATTATTTTATTCTCTAGGTATTTGGCGGATGTTATCTTTACTGCTAAACCTATAGCATATCTAACATATTGTTAATAGACAAATCTCCACTTTCACCAAGCGTTTCTCTTCTGGTCTCTTTTAAACCTTAGCTGTTTCAGGGCAAGAAAAGAATACAAATACATGTATATATATGTATACACACAGATCAAATGAGTACATATAGAAACTAAATATATATATATACACACAAATATACAAGTGTGTATACATAGAAACTGAATTAGATTCATTCATAATATTATTATACATATATTTCTGTCACGTATGTCATGTAGATATAGACTCTATCAATCTAAAATGTATATGTGCATATGCATATAGATGCACATCTAAGATATATATTTTTCATCAAAATCCAGACTTCTTTCCTTCCTTATATTGTGCCTTTGAACAATAAAGAAACTAAAAAAAATCCCGAGAACCTGACAAAGGTCTGTTTGTACTAATATTACAATTTCTCTGTGGTTTTAGAAATCTGAAGCTGTATTTGATCCATTTTTAGTTCTTATAGTTTTGTCTGCTTGGAAATACATTTAAACCTAATCAAAACGCTTGTCTACCTTATTAAGAAAATTATTCTTTGGTGAAATATTTTTACCAACATCTACCATGGGTACAGTAACTGTTCCACAGCATTTGCCCTCTAAAGTTCTGTTTACTTACAGTGAGACAAGGTCCGGAGATGTGGGTGCTAAGAGAGGCACAGAGAGTTGGTGTTATCTTTCTTTTTCCACCCCCATAAGCCAAGCAGCTATAACTAAATAGCTGTATGTGTTCTCTTCCCCAAGCCCCAGGCGCATATACATTTTGGGTTTGTTTTTTAACCCATCTACAGGCTTAAAACATGAATAATTCTCCACTCAGACATTAAAAGACAGGTGTTTGTGCAAACAAATGACTGATAGCAAGTTCACTTTCACAGTGACAGCGTGCTTGTCCTGCACGTGCAAGCCCCGGGGGCCAATACCCCAGCATCACTACAAAAACATTTAACCGAAGAGTTCATTTTCATGTCTAAGGTACACCCAGGCAATGATTTTCTGAGCACTACAATGCTAAAGAAAGTCCTGAGTTGTATTTAGGATGTTTCAGTAAATATTTCGATGGTATCAAAGGAGATAAGCTCTGTAGACAGACGAAAGCAACTCACTGATGACTGAAGAAAAGAACAGGGGTTCAAATTTTTCATATTTCCACTCTCCATCTGGTTTTATCATTAGAAATGCTACTACTGCAAATGCCTTCAGTGTATGAAAGGGATGTAGAAATAAGAAGATGACTGAGAGAGAAGTTCCCGATATTCATGAACTTTAAAGCATAAAGGAAAAGAAAAGAAAAGTAATATCAATATTCCAAGCTGCAGAAGTTGGGGAGGAAGTTATCAAGGCCTTTCTTGAATGGCTATTTGTAGCTGCTTCTCGTATTTCTAAATGAAATTTTTGCACGGCCATGGTTCTATTGTTTGTTAAATTCATTCAGGAGCTGTTAATTGAGGGCCTACTATGCGTGGGGCACTGAGGATCCTGCCCTCAAGTCTAGAGGAGCATTCAGAACGCTGCTTAGTCTGTAGTCTGGGCATCAGTGAGAACCTGCATTTTAACCAGATGCCCGGGTAATTCCCATTCACAGTGAAGTTTGAGAAACTCTTCTTTAAATATGTCACTACAAAATATTTTTAAAGATCACATGTACTCTCACACTGTAGGAGCAAATGGGTGAAACCACTGAATTTGCGGGTTAAGGGAAGGAGAACTTCGCTTTGGAGTTATAAATGAGAACTGAACAACACAATGGAATTAATCAAGTGAATGTTAGTGAGGCTGGACAGTGGTCTGGGCAGAAGGAATATTCCCCATACAGTCAAGAAAATTCAACTTGAGGAATTTAAAACATAATAGGGCAAATGGAGATGGATGATGGCAAAAGATGTGAGTTGAGGCTGATGACTGATAGTTTGGTAAAGTTGCTAAGAACTTGAAATTTTTATCCTTTGGATTTTAAACATCTTTACACAATGCATGGAATGGTTTTGAAGACTGTAATGTGACAGCAGAAAGATGCCTTAATCCTGTCAATGGGAACCGATCTCTTCAGGTCTACGGTTGCATAAATTGTATTTTAGTCCATTCTTGTTTAAAAGACAAAAAATCAACATAAGCCGACATAACCTTGGATTGTTGTTACTCAACTTTTGTTGTAGAATGGAAATTTTACTTTTACAAAACAAATAATAGCCATTTATTTGTATGATCACTTTTCTAGTCAGCACGGGCTACAGAAAGAGGCCACCATTTGTTTTTTTCTCCTTACTTTCAAGGCAACTGCAGACAAAAGTCACAGCTATAGAAAAACCATAGCGATGGGACTGGGGATGTCGCTCAGCGGTGGATGACTTTCCTAGCATGCACAAGGCCCTAACCCTGACCCTAATCCTCAACACTACACACACAAAGTAAAAGGCAGAGTGAAACTATAGATTAACATAGCTGAATCCTTCATATTTAAGATACTTAAGACCACTTTCCATACAATTTTCCCAGTATCTTATGAAATATTTCCTGCAAGCCTTAATTTAGCTTGCTTCATCTAGAAAACCACATACTTACTGGGCATAAAATTGTCACAAATTTCCACAGCTCTTTAAGGCCTTTGATGAAGCACGTGAGCACTATCACTGTCAATTAAACAAATTTCAATCTCGGATTGCTGTAAAATAATTTTTACTTCAATATATCTTTGAACTCCTGAGTGGTTGCTCCTGCCCTCAAATTCTGGCCTCGGAGGTCTCCATACTTAATGGTGATAGGAACCATTCTTGGTTTTTGTACCTCAGTCTTTAGCCTGTTACTTCTTTATTTACTTTTGATCTCTACCCACAGTTCACACATCTCAGCAAATATTTCAGACAGGAAATCTCAGGCTCAGCTCAAATTCCATGGAGCCCACCTACCAAAAGGAGCAAGTAAGTCAAACACCCTTAATATCTCCATATTGCACACAAATGAACACTATGAGAAAATGTCTCTTAATTTGTTTGTTTTTGACGCATGGCCTTGCTATGCAACTCAGGCTGGCCTTGAACTTGGAGCAGCGGTCCTGCCTCAGCCTCCCGAGGGCTGGGATTACAGGCATGTGCCACCATGCCCAGTCTGAGACAATATCTCTTAATATTATATCAATCTTAATTCCACGTGCCAGGGTAATGATACGCAAATCCTTTAAACAAGTTTTCTAAAATCTAATTGCCAAAGCTTCCATCCTGTGCCTTTAAATAAAATGCAAATTTTATTTTAGGAACTCTAAAGAGTATAATGACAGGCACAAAGACATTTTCAAATTTTTCATTAAAAGAGACTTAAATGTGAACTTAAGAGTAAACGAATGTTCCTCATTTCCTGTAGTTCTTCTAGCATACAAAAACTTATTATTGAGATTTTGGATTTGTCTATTCACTTCAGAAAGAGAACAAGATATCACTTGCTGTCAACAGCATCACCTATCATTATAGTTACATTGTACATATAAAATAGTAACTGTGTATGCCTTTTTAAGTAGTTTACACATATGAATTTATTTAATTTTTAAAATTATCCTATGAGGAAGGCATGATTGCCCTCACTTTTCAGATGAAGAAACTAAATGAAAAAGCAGTTAAATAATATTCCTAAGGTTAACCAGAATTTTGCTATTGGATAACACAGCTGTTATTAAATAATCTTGAAAACACAATCGATTCAGAGTGAAATAGCTTAGAGGACTTTTGAAGTCAGGGAGGCTTGGGTTCACAGCATGGTTCTAAGGCTTCCAGTACAAATGCTTGGTCAAAGTGATTATTCCTCAGGATTGGAATTAGCTGGTACATAAAAGAGAAACTAAATCCTCTACTTCCCAGGCCACTGAGAAGATGAACAAGGATGTGAACATGCCCACCATCAGCCCAGGTATGTACAAGGGGCCCAGGAAAGATGAATATCTTCTATTACTACATTTATAATGAAATCTCTGTTGTTAAAGCAACTAGAATTTTTATACAAACTATGCTCTCAAAATCAGCTTCATTTACTTCTTTCTTTGCATGTCAAATTGTTTAGAATATTTTTGATCAAATTTACAACCACGCATTATATACATATTCCTGGGCTCATCAGACCAAGTGGAAAGAATCATAAAATAATCATGAGGAAAAACAACAGCATAGTAGTGGTAATCCACACAAGCAAATGCAAAGGTAGCTGGTAAATGGAAGGGGAGTTAGATGTTGGTTGAATTCATTAATTGTACTTTATAATAAAGAGTACTAAGGGGATGTCTTTAGAGTATCTCAAAGATTCTCAAAAGAGGCTAATCTCTGAGGCATTTTCCACATCCTCATACACTGGAGGTTTTCCATAGTCTCATATGCAGCTGAGTGAAGCCCAGAAACCTGAGCCTACCAGGATGACAGTGTTCATTAGGGTTGACCCTCATGTCTCCTCTGTCCCTGTTCTTTCTCAAGCACGAAGCAGACAAGCGATAGGTCCATCTGTCCTGACTGGTTGACTTTCTCAATTCTCTGCCTCCAAAACCTTTCCTGTTATCTATCACACTCTTTTATCAGCACCATTGTTGCCACTATTTCTTGTGAACCACATCTGAACTTGGACCTTCTGGTTTTCTACATTCTTCTGTGTCCTGCCTCTGATGTATATTTGCTGGAGTTCATGTTTTGGGAAGGTGGAAAATTGATGCATGTTAATTTATTTCTTCTCTATAAAATTGTGATAAAAATTACATTATATTTAGGCACCCAGTACAGTACCTAACGTGTAATAACAGATTGTAGAAATGCTTGTTTCCTCCATCTGGTGCACAAAACTAGAACATGAAAAACTAAAAGCAGCAATAGGTTAGCCACACATCTGTTCTGGTGCCAAGGGGTTGTTTGATACTAGATGAATTTGTCACAGTGAATTTCAAGAGGGAATGATGTTTTATCACCTTTCAGAGATTTTACTTTTTCAAGGATAGCTTGCTGCCCTCACCAACATTATGAAGAAATTCACAATTCTGGTAACTTGATAAAATCAGAATTGTGTAAACTGTAAAATATTTTATTGTGTACGAGAGTGTTGTCGCCCTGGAAATAGCCATAGGGTTTGTGCTATACAAGTAAGAGTTCAAATACTTGTTTAAGTCCCATGCCAGTTTGGAAATAGACCATAATAGAAATCATCCCATACTTCCCACTCTTTCCAATATACGACATTGCCTCCCATAATTTATAAAAAGTTTTCTTCATCATTTTAGCACATTTTACAGATAACAGAATAGATATCAACTGACAATCTCAGATTAATGCTTAGATGAAAGTCTCTTCTCAAGAAGACTAAAAATTGTTTTCTGCTAATGGCTTTTTTCCTTTCCTTTCTGCCCTCTTCCTCATATGTTATTTTTTCTGGTGGTATCTAACTTTGCTATGTGTGTTCTGTTAGCATTAGTCCACCAAGTCATCTTAGTATTCTTATTTGTTTTTTCCCATTTTAGTACTTTTTGAAGGTAGATTTTCAAATGTTTTGTTAAGTGTTGTGTGAATAAATTGCTAGATCTATATACATTTTTAAAAATACAATTGGTCCTCTGGAAGAAATATATTTTGAGCTAACTTTCAAAGAAAATCATGCCATCAGAATTATTGTGAAGAATAAAACAACTGCTAGAACACAGCAGGATTTGTACATATCAATTCAAGAATAATAAATGTACAAAGATTTAGAATTAAGTTAGATTTTTAAATTATTTCTTGAAAAAACTGAAAGACCTCATATAATTAATTACTTATGTAAGTAGTTCACAGTTAAGAGTAAAATGCATTTAGCCGTGTTATTCACAATAGAATACATTTTTAAAATGCATATCCAATTCAGTGTTTGTTTATTCAGCATTTCAGAATTGCTTATTAATCATCTTTCAACTATATGCTAAATAATGCAAAATATAGTGATAAAATCAAAATAAACAAGATAAAGTCTCACATCAAATAATTTAGAGGCTGATGGGCATGGTGGTATATGCCTGTAATCCCAGCACTTGGGAGGCTGAGGCAGGAGGATCGTTGTGAGTCCAAGGCTAGCCTGGTGGGATATATAGTGAGTTCAAGGACAACCTGAACTACACAGCGAAACCCTGTCTCAAAATAAAAACAGAAACAAAACAACACCACTTAGAGACCAATGTGAAAGAGTGGGAATACACCCAAGCAGGCACATAAGTGTATGGGAAACAGTTTCAAAAACAGAAATGGTCACCATAGGCATGAAGGGACTGTCCGGATCTCTAGGGCAGCACTGAAGCCTGACTGCAGGAGATGAATTTTTCCCTGAGTCTTGAAAGTAAGGTAGACTTTGAACATGCAGAGAACTGGTGGGTATATAAAGCACATAGAAGCATCTGGGCGGGAAGTTGGCAGCTGAGTCGCTTTAGAAATTTCATTTTTAGTGCCCTTGTATCTTGGCAATAAACTTTTACTGGTGTGGCTCCACATTGGTAAAGCTTGCTGAACTGTGGGACCTAGAGTTAGCGAGCTGCTATACAGGTAAATTCCGCGATTTCAGTGGTTTAACTAAATCAAAGCTCATTTCTCAATTACAAAGCCCTAGCAATGACAGACTTTCAGGTCAGTGATTTAGACAGCTGTGCTTCTTCCATCTGTTAGGGCCTTCAGATTTTATGCACCCAGCAATTTAAGGAAGAGGAGAGACAGGGAGAAAGATTATCTAATTCTTCACTATTGTGGCTCAAAAATTATATCCTTTTCCTCACATTCATTGAAGAGATTTAGTCACAGGGTTCTATGTAGAAGCAAGAGGGACTGGGGAGTGTAACTTCCTAGCCACGCAGCTACTTCCCAGTAACAGTTCTGTACTACGCGAAGAGGGATCCCCTCTGCCACACCTACCCACCAAGAAATTATTTAATAAACTATAGAAACACCTATAAAGACAAATCTTAAACTCTAATTGAAAGTACATTTGGTATGTTTACATCTCAGAGTTTCATCTTTGCTGAGAACAGACTCCAACTGCTGCAGTGAAGGGGAAGACTTACCTAGCGTATTACAGCATAAACAAAAACAAAATTCTCGGAGTAAATTGGCTTGGAATCAATAACCAGCAATGGTTTGAATCATAAGTTTATTTCTTTGCAGATTCAAAGTGTATTCCATTTTTAAATGAAAGGAACAGACAAAAATGTAAGCATTAAGGAGATTCCTATCAGTTAGAAATGGAAGATCTAAATTGGACTCACAGGCATGAAATCTCTGGCAATACTACATTTATACTTTGGAATTTAGGTATTCTCACACACAGCAAATAATAGCCTGTCCCATTCTTTTTTTTTTTTTTCTTTTTAGTTATTTTTCCCCCCATACTTATTTTAGTTCCCTGGAAAATCACCTTTTCCTAATGTCTTTGTTATACTTAAGAGTGTTTTTTTTTAAATATGCTTCATATTCTAATCTATACATTCTCCTTGATAATTTTGTTCATTAGTATATGTTCACAGCTTGTTAAAATCTTTCAGGCTAACATTTCTAATTGTCTGCTAGCCCCCTCCAACAGTACCAAAACTTGACTGGTTCTTCCTGCGCATGCAGTCTAATTGCCTGCCCTTTCCCTCTCCTGTGTTGCTATTCCTCACTACCCTGATATTGGTTATCCCACTCCAAATTCTCCACTACTTCATGGAAAAGCTGAAGTCCTTCCAAGTCACAGGGTTGAATATTGGATAGTCTAAGCCAGTCGTACTGATAGTAGTCTCATATTGCTTTACCTGTTTCTAGGCACTGGTTTATTCGTAGGCAATTTTGGACAATGGTTTATGGATGGAAATCTGCTTTGGGAACTTCTGGGAAAGCTATCCTTGCTCTCACTTGGAAAACACAACGTGTGGCAATCTTCTGTCTTTAGACATTGGCATGTTCATGTGATTCTACACTGGACAGCCAACCAAAGGGGTCAAGTGCCATGCCAACAAGGGCAGGGAGGAAAGATAAAAAGAAAGTTTGCCCATGATTGTTAAGAAGGCCATTTTAGCTGCTGAATTACCAACCCTGGTCCAGTCTGGAATTCTTGTTAGATAACACAAAATACATCTTTAATATTTAAGTCATTACTTCTTGAAGCTTAAAAGAAGAAGGAAAACAATAAAAACTCGCGATAATCTCCTCTTCAAACAATATTATGTTTAAATCTCAAAATTCAAATGTTCTAAACCCAAACTTGTCCTGAGCTCTACCATGGCTCATGTGTAATTACTCAAGTAATTATTTTTTCCAACCTTCTGTATGTCTTAAATCTACTAACTTTTCTTCATAGAAACCGCCTTGCCTTTGCTTCAGCCCTTTGCTTGCCATCTGGAATGGAGCTTATCAAATTACCGAGCATAAAGATTCTCTTTACTATAATATTCCAAACCTAGATCTTAGATATCATCAGTTTAGAAAGTAGCTAAAATTATTACCTCCATCAGAAACAACAGACGCAGGTCTTACACCACTAAAGTAAACCCACTTATATAATTAGATACTGTAAGTTGCTGGTGTAAGGATAAAATTGCTGCTGTGGGTATAATTCTATTTCTTATTAAATGTTCAGCAAATGATTATGCTAAAAGAAAGAAAAGCACAGAAAAGCCAGGTCAACACTGGTGGGTTTAATTAACTCAAAGAGAAATTAGATTAACATAAAATGATCTGATTATATACCCAAATGGAAAACATCACTGAAAAATTTTCATTGCATTTGGATTCAGCCTTTTGCTTTAATCTAATTTTAGCAATGTCGTACTCAACCAATGAATATTAAATAGTTTTCTATCTATTTGCTACCCTCATAACATATAGTTTTAACATTAATGGATATTTTTCACATCTCTTCTATTTCCTTTCATGTTTGTGTGATGACGACTTTTATAGCATTTTGAAAGAATAGCACTAAGCAGCTCATTAACACAACAGACACAATATCTAATTACTTGTAGAAATATTCATTTTCAGGCTATATTTTTTTAGGCTATATTTTGAGTAGAGGACTCCTGCAAGTTGATGCATAGAAACATTATGTTGATGACACGCAGAAGCCAAAATTTCCAAAAAGTTTAAAAAATATTTTACTTTTAAAATAAAATGCCACAATTCCTCTTTTCTTTTTATCTTTAATTTGTAACCCTCAATTTTAAAACAAAAGCTCCATGTGTGCTTTGTGATCACAACTGATGTACTGAAAACCAAAGTCTTTAAATAAATATTTAAAATTACACAACTTTGAAGGCAGGTAATAGAAGCAGCAGTGTTTGTATGCATTCTTGGATTATGACTCAAGGTTTAGTGAAAAAGCACTGTGTTTTGCATGTGATGGCAGTACATAAACAGGACATAATGGTCAACAAGAACATTAAGAATAAGTGCTCATTAACAGTTTCAAAGTGTCTATTATTGACACTACAACATAACACTGACTACATATAGAACTTCAAATTTAAAAATAGTACCTCTTACATGTTTGCATGTTTTTCTTAACCTAGAAAATATAACGTACTATATCATTTAAAACAAGGTCTATAATATTCCTAGAGAATCTTTGGTGTTTTTCTATATTCCAGAAAGTCCTGATCAATATGCTGGAGTAGAATCCAATGATCAGCCTAACAGACTATTTTTTTTTTTAATTTTAAACCAAGAACATGTATTGGTACATTCTACATACAATGGTCACATTCATTACAATTATTTTGTACCTATACATGATGCATCTTGGTAGCCTAACAGACTATTAAGAAATATGTAGTAAGGATTTCGACTTAAGGCATAGAAGAAGCTACTTCTTCATATCTTACACAGAATTTAGAAAAGATTTTGAATTTGCATATTCATGTTGAACTGCCCATTTACAATTCATTGGATTTTTTTTTAAATTCTCCAGATGGAACAACAGATGTTAATAAAGTGACTAAAAGCCTTGGTCAAGCATTTTAAGAAATAAAAACATTAAGTCTCCTTATGATGCAAAAGCCATATATTTTGACATGAATAAAACAAATTGCATTTCCATGCAGTTTTCTCAAAGGTAGTTTTAAAATCTCTTAGTGTATATTACAGAATATCCAGGTTGGTTGCAATTTATGAATTACCACTTGGTTTCATCATAAAGAAAAATCCTTCGATATTATGGGTGAGCCAAGCAAAAATCCTAGAATATACTTAATGGACCTTCTTATAGTGTAAAATATAATAAAAGCCCTTTCAAATACTTAAAATATTTTTAAAATACCATCCATTATTTAAAATTCTATTATGTAATTGTTAAACTGTCATATCAAAACCTAATGTTTTGACTTTCTTAATCACTTCCAATTTCTTAACTATAACATTTATTTGAAAAATAAGTAATAAAAAATTTAACGTAATTGAAATATCACTACAGCTTCAGTGACCTTCCTTCAGCTTGTCAATGCTTGAATCTGCCTCAGGTGTGATTCTGTCATATTTTGAGAAGTTCCAAAGAAAGGATCATCAGAACTTTTTCCCAGAATTGACCCGTGATTTTTTTTTTCAGGAACTACTATCAAATTTGTAAATTTAGTCTCATTATTTGATCAGAGAAGAATGTCTAGAGAACATAAATGTATGGTTATGTGTACAGTACATAATTAAGAAAAAATACGGTTTTAAATCTTGGTGAAACTCATTACACACTGCATTTTCAATGTAGCGACTGCTAGTTGCTATTCCATTATTCTGAATTATTCTAATTTTACTATCTTCTATGGCACATCATGGGGGGTTAAAATCCCAATATTAGTGATATTCTCAGTCTCTTTACTGTTTCCTATTGTTATGTCTTTACCAGAGTGCTTTTATCCACTATTCTTCCTCTGTTCTCATATCGTCCCTCTAAATTTGGTGTCTAGAAAAGAAGAAAAATCTAAGACTCCATTAAGAATAACACAAAGTGAGTATAATAGGAAATTAGCTTGTGGTTTTAATTTTTTCTTTAGTGTTGTACACATTAAACTGCTCTCAGAGTTCAGTTTATTAAGAAAATCCCCCATAGTGAAATAACAGCATGGTCATACAGCTTTTACAACCATTCACTTGTTGATTCCATGCAGCACTGTTCATTGTGAGAAATAATACAATAGGAATTCATTCAAAATAATATCAGGATGGTATGATATTATTGAGTCAAGTAGGAATCTACTACTTATATTGACTTTTTACTTACAACAAGTAACACATTTTTTGCCACTGTGTGGTAACACCAAAATTAAGGATATAAGAGCTGTGTGTAAAAGGGTTTGATAGTTCTACATACAAAAAAATATAGGGTGTGTTTCTGTATGTATGTCTGTGTTCATAGCTACAGATATAATATCACTACATAAAATATTCAATTAATTTAGTAAACCATTGAGAAATGTAACTCGCCCAATATTACATAAATTTAAAATAGGTTTTAATATTGACATCTACTTATATGTGCTAAGGTAGTCTTCATACTTTAAAGAGTTACATGAATAATGTACTAATTGCTTTGTGGCTTTGAGGTTATGCCTATCTTAATCCATGGCACTTAGAGACTGAATTGCCCTAAAATATGTTGGAGACTTTCGTCAAGATTTTACATTCTATTATGTTTCTTTTACTCTTAAAAGTTTTACTTTTAAATGAAGTCATCTATCCTCACTAGGAATACATCATCCTAGAAGGCGCTTTCAATTTCTGATTTGATGAGACTGCGAAGATAGAGAATACTGGATAATAGAGGTTTCTTTAGTTTTTCCAGCTAAACCTTCCACGCCAGAGGTTCTGTATTGAAACAGATGCACTATTGAATCTCAGCCAAGTTTGCTGATGCCAAAACTAAAAGCCCTTAATATAAAGTGCAGATGTAATGGCTTGAGCTTTGAAAGTTTTATAAAAATCAATGCTTGTCAAACTGGAGAGCCAACATGAAGTAGGGGAAAGATGATCTTATAAAAATATTTGATATGATAATTTTAAAAATACACTCAAAACTGTTAAGAACAGACACTTATTAACAAATGGGTTTTGTGGTAAATCAAACAACTTAATATTTACTATTTTAACCAAATTTAAGTGTATCATTTGATGACATTAAGTCTATTTCCAGTATTGTGTAACCATCACCATATCCATTTCCAGAACTTTCTTTATCATCCTAAACAAAAGCTCCCCACCCATGAAAAAATAATGTCCCATCTCCTTGTCCCCACAATCTCGGCTTTACTTTTTTTCTCTTTGAATTTGCTTATCATACTCAAATGGCTCTTTGCCATATGAATCACATAAAGCAATAAGGTTTGTAAAGTAAGAGAACTATTGCAAAAGAAATATAGGGAAGTTTATCCACTGAATTCTGGGAGAAAAGAAGTGATGTTAATAGGTCATTAATAATAGGTCAATACAAATAGAAGGAACTTACCTGAATCTGATAAAAGCCACTTATCACAAGCCAATGGTAACATCATATTAAATTAGGAAAAACTGAAAGCTTTGCCTCTAAAACCAGGAATAAGACAAGGAAGCCCACTATCATCACTTCTATTCAACACAGCACTTGAAACATTAGCCAGAGCATTCAGGCAAGAGAAAGAAATGAAAGGATAAGTATAGGAAAGGAAGAAGTTAAATTATAATTATTTGCAGATGGCATGATCTTCTACATAGAAGACCCCAAAATTTCACCAAATGTAGCAGGATACAAAATCAACACAAAAATGAATAGCATTCAAGTTGCTTCCAGAATTTATCTATTACAAATTGTGCTGCTATAAACGTTGTCATGCAAGTATCTCTGCAGTATGATGTCTTTAGCTCTTCGGGGAAGATGCCTATAAGTTTGTGTAATTTTGGATAAATTTTAATAAAAATCTATAAAGAAAGAATAATAAATGAAATAGGGTAATTGGAGGAGGGAGGGAGGAGGAGGGAAGTGTATTTACAAAAAAACGAAACAAGCGGTAATATGTACGTGTAACCACACTCCAAGATGATTGTAAACTGCCTGTACTGTAGACATGTACTAATGAAAGTTTTTAAAAGAGGAAAAAATGAATAGCATTCCTGTACAGCAATAATGAACTCACTGAGAAGGAAATTAGGAAAACAATCTACTCATACCTGCATTGAGAAAAATTAAATACCTAGGAATTAACAAAACCAATGAAGTAAAAGATCTTTACAATAAAAACTACAGTACTCTGAAAAAGGAGATTGAAGAGGATGCCAGAAAATGGAAAGATGTCCCCTGTTCCTATATAGGCAGAACCAATATTGTCAAAATGCTCATGCTTCTAAAATCGATTTATAGATTCAATGAAATCTCAAGCAAAATACCTACAGCAATCCTCACAGAACTAGGGAAAACAATCCTAAAATTCGTATGGAACCAGAAAAGACCCAAAGTAGCAAAAGCAATCCTGGGCAACAAGAACAAAACTTGACTTCAAGTTACCCTACAAAGCTACAGTGATTTTTAAAAAGGCATGGTATTGGAAAAAAAAAATAGGTGGATCAATGGAACAGAATAGAGGATGCAAAAATGATCCCAAACACATTCGTTTGTTTGATCTTAGACAAAGAGGCCAAGAATATATGTTGGTGGAATAATAACCCCTTTCAAAAATGGCGCTTAGAAAACTGGCTCTCCACAGGAGGGAGATTGAAGCTGGACCCATATCTCTCACCGTGCACTAAACTAAGATAAAAATGGATCAAAGATCGAAGTACTAAAATAGAAACACAACCTACTGGAAGATAAAATAGGTAAAACTCTTGAATTCATGGGTATTCGAGGTAGACAAGGACTTTCTGAACAGAAGTCCAATTGCACAAGAAATAACTGCAGGAATTAACACATGGGATTACATAAAATTTAAAAACTTCTGCACAACAAAGGGCACAATCAGCAGTAAAGATTGTTGAGTAAACCTACATAATGGGAAAACAATTTTGCCAGCTCTTCCTCAGATAGAGGACTAATGTGTAGAATATATAAAGAACTCAAAAAAATTAGACCCCCTCCCACAATAAAAGATCCAATTAAAATTGGGCAACTGAAATGAATGGACACTTCTCAGAAGAAGTACAAATGGCTAATAAATACATAACAAATGTTCAACATTGCTGGCAATTAGAGAAATGCAAATTAAAGCAACACTGAGATTTTGTTTAACACCTCAAAGATTAGGGATCATCAAGAAATCAAATAATAACGGATGTTGGAGAGGCTGTGGGGAAAAAGAAATCTTCTGCATTGTTGGTGGAAACGTAAACCAGTACAACCACTATGGAAATCAACATAAGGATTTGTCAAAAAAAACCCCTAAAAATAGAAATTCCACTTGACCAGCTATTTTCCTTAGATATTTTCCCAAAAGAGCCAAAATATCATATTGCAATGATACACACATACAATGTTGATTGCAGCACAATTCATGAAAGTTAATTCTTGGAAATAGCCTAAATGTTCATTAACAGACAAATGGATAGAGAAAATATGGTTTCTATACATAGTGGATACTACTAAACTATAAAGAAGGGTAAATTTGAGACACTTGTAGGAATGTGCAAAAACCTGGAAGGCGTAACGTAAGTGAAAAAATTCAGACACATAAGTTTAATTCCATACGTTTTCTGTAATATGAGTAATGCAAAGTACAAATAAAGAGCAAAATAAAAGACTGACATAATGAATAAGGGAAAATAGATCTTTTGCAAATGAGAAAGCTTGAAAATGGGAAGGGGCCCAAGAAACCTAGGGGGAAGGGATGAGGAGAGAGGGGAAGAGGACATAACAAGACTTAAAATGCATCATGTATATGTACCAAATACCCGCAGTGAATGTAAATATTATCTGTTGCAAACATGAACTAACTAATAATAGTAATAACAATAATGATGGAAATGATGAAAGGAGATCTCTGGAAGGAGGGAGAAAGGTGGGAAGAGAGTGGACGGAGAATAAAAAGAATCAAGATATGTTAAGTACATGTACCTACTCCCTAAAATGAATGTAAACTTCATGTACGGCAAACATGTACTAATAAAATAAAAATAAATATATTTAAAATAGATGAATAAGATATAAGATATATGCACACATATATGCATATATATGGATATATGCATATATGAGGAGTGATAAAAAATATGGCTTGTGTTTAAAAAATGTATTGCAGCTTAAGACAGACTGCCATTGATCCCCCTTAAAATCCTCTCCCTTGCTTTGAACACACACCCCATCATTCTCCCCTCTCTCAGAAGCAGTTCTGAAAGTCCTCTTCTGTGAGTGTCTTTAGTTATGGGTGCCTCGATGTCCTAAATTGATTCAAACTACTTACCTATCATGGTCGTTTGACTTTGGGGAAGAGCCAGAATTTGCACTGCGTCATTCAGTGGATAAGGCAGATGAGGACACACAGTCATGTTTTTTTGCTGCTTTTTTGCTGGATGGCACTTGGCAGCACCATCCACCATATTTTTATCACACCTCAAAAACACACTCATGAAATAGGATTTTCAGAACTGTTTCAGAAAGTGTCAAGAATGATGACAAAAATGTGTTTGAAGCAGGGAGGGAGTATTTTGTGGGGAATTAATGGCAATGTGTCTTTTACTGTAACAATATTTTAAAGTTTAAACATTCAGTGCATTTTCTTCCCCCTTGTATATGCATATAAAAATATGTAACCAGATTAAAAATCATAGAAATAATCAGACCAACATTAGAAATTCATATATTCATTATTTACTGTACTTTACTTCCTAGGTCCTGGACTTCGCTTGCAAATAGAATGAATACAAATAAGATATTTTGAGATCTCTTCACATATATGTTATTAGTTAGTGATCAATGAGTATTAATCAATGATGTGTACTGATGACAATCAATGACATTTAAAAGACTGGATTCATGGTACAAGCACAGGTTGAGTGTCCCAAATCTGAAAACAAGAATTCAAAATACTTCAAAATTCAAATCTTTTTTGTGTGCCATCGTGGCATCACAAGTGGAAATTCCACATTTGACCTCGTGTGATAAGTTTTAGTCAAAAACGAGATGTAAAAATATTGTATAAAATCGCCTTTAGGCAATGTGTATAAGGTAAATGTAAATCATAAATGAAGTTTGTGTTTAGACTTGAGTCACGTTCCCAAGATATCTCATTATGTACATGAAAATATTTCAAAACCTTAAAAATGACTGAGATCTGCAACACTTTTTGTCCCAAAAATTTCTGGTAAACTCACCCGGTATTAACATTATGCTAACTAAAATAGGCCAAGGTAAAGATTCAGAAGTCAGACCAAATCATGGTAGTAGCCACTTCTGTTTGCATATTCCTTCACAGTCTTTCACACAACTCACTACTAAATTTTCCTCACCATTTCACTGTTTATATTCACATCCCAAGACAAAGACAATACATAATGAAGCCAGGTGACTTGGTCAAGGTCTTTTAGTTCAGGGATGGTATATTTACTGATGGAATTACAACTTTGACACTTACTTCTCTGTGTTGACCTCATACTTCACAAGACTGAAATCACATTTCACTTTCTAGAGCATCACTAGCCAATAGAAATATTAGGCGAGCCACCCATAAAATTTAATGTTTTCTTGTAGCCACATCTTAAAAAGTGAAAACAGGTGAAATTAATTTTATCACATGTTTTATTTAGCCAAGTATTGTAATTTCAATGTTTAATCAATATAATCATAAATAAAGAGATATTTTACATTATTTTTGTCATACTAAGTCTTTGAAGTCTGGCATCTATGTTACACTCAACAACATATCTCAATTCAGTCTAGTAAAATTTCAGCACTCAATAGGCTCAAAACTAGTGGCTATTATATTGTACAGCACTGGTCTAGATGTTTTGTCTATTTCTGTAATTAAGCAACCCAATCATTTTATTGAAGAGTATTTATTAGGTGCATCTTCCACTCTCACAATTGAGTTTATTGGAATGAGCGTCAGAAAATTAGAAGTGGTAGAGAGCAAATAAAAAATGGAAGTTCATTAGAAATAATGAGATTTATGCTTAAAAGTGTGCATACACGTCCATGTTCTGATTCGAGTTTCTTCCCTGGTGATTAATAACACCTAAAAATCATTTTGCATAGTGTCTGCTTTATAATTAGCAGTACAGAAAAAGTTATATTTTTCTAACAGTGATGTATTTGTGAGGTTAAGTAGTCATCTGTAAGCCTACAAATAAGATAGGTCTAAAACTTGGCTCAGACAAAGATGACGGTGCCATTTCTAGAAGGTAAACGATCTGTGCGGTGCCCTGGTAGGGTTCTTATAAAATTTAAAACTTCCTTGGCACACTTGAAATTCAATACTGTCAAGGAAATTAAAGGCTAGTTCTTGCTGATGAACTATGTCAGGCAACAATATGATACCAAAAACAAGGCTAGAAAATTCAATTAAATCAAAAAGCTTCTAAATCTAGGGTTTGATGTCCAGCTGACCAAGTGTCCTTGTTAATATGCTCTCATACAATCATCGATTCAGCAATATTATTTTAGATTTTTAAAAAATGTTATACTATATGTTATTATAGAGCGAGCTAATATGTAGCCTGTATTTATGGATTCGAGTATGTGGCATTCATAGAGATGAAATACAGTGTTTCTTTTCAATGCTGTCATGACCTGTTTTCTTAAACAGCTTTACTGAGCTATAATTCATATATCATAAAACTGACACATGTTCCTGGAGTTGTGCAACCATCAACACAATTTCGCAACATTTTTGTCGCACAAAAGAGAAACTTCATAACCATTAGTAGTCATTCCTCAAATTGTTCTCTTCATACACATCCTCTCCTTTCTGTCGTCTATCAACTAGTCCCTAGAAATCATTTATCAAGCTTTTGTTTCAATATATCTGCCTTCTGATCTGGTTTTTGAAGGCCGTCTTGACCCAGAACCTAGTTGGGGCCCTGGTCGCAAGCCAGTCAGTTCCCCTGTTTGAGTAGCTAATTTATAAAACTTATCAGGTTCCTTTACTCTGGGGCCACTATACACCTACTTATATTGTCCTAGGACCAGAATTTAGGTAACTAAGGACAACAGGACAACCCCTATCCTCTTGACCCAGTGAAATTATTCGATGTAACCATTCTGTAGGGAGCCCATAAAATTTAGCTAATCTCAGTCTGTTTCTCATCCGTTAGCTGCCCCCTCAAGCTCCTGTTAACCAGTCACCAGGTGCAGTCCTCTCATGTCTTTAAACTGGCAGCCTTCTTCAGTTTGGAGTAAATAACTTGCTGTCTTGCCTCTCATCTATCCCAGTTTTGGTTCATGTGTTCCACACCAGAAGAATTTTTAAATCTTGTAAATCAAGGATCCTCACCTGCTTTGTATTTTGTTTCAAGATATTATGTCCTTTTGGGTCATATAATTTTGAGCGGGGTTTCATCCATGTGAATTTTATGCAAGTATGTACTGAAGTTGTGTCCCACCAGAAGTTTTGCTTTATATTGCTCAGTTATTACCAGCTCGGTTCTATTTTAATGCTAATTTTTGTACTTTTATGTGAGACTTTCTGGACACCCTTGTAATGAAAATCCAAACACCCAAATCCACAGGAGCGTGGATTAAAAAGATCTTCTAAAAAGGACAAGCTTAGATCAGATCAGGCAAAGGGGCTTATCTTAGTTTTCCCTCTAACTTTTCTTAGTATCCTTTCTAGAATCTTTGCCTTCTGCAAATCACTCATTCACAACACCTGTCCTTCAACGTCCAAATCTTAAAATAATTTTCCCCATGTAACTATTAAAACTGAAGGCTTTCATTGTTAATAAAGACTATCCCAGAATTCTGCCCTCCTCCACCTCATGGTGGCCTGAGTCAGGTTCTTTTAATTGTTCTAGTTTTATTCTGTCCTTTCCTTTTAGTTCATGAGATTCTTAAACTTCCTTGAAAGTTCAACTAATCATTTAAAAAGATATATCTATTTTCTTTTGTTCCATTTTTCTACATGTTTCAGAGCAAGGAATGAGATATCTAATAAACTACATTTCCAGAAATAGATAACTATTTTTAAAAAATTCTGAGGTCCATATGTATGAAACAACCAACAAAAAAAGTACTATTTTCAAGTGCAATTTATGAAATTTAGAAGGCTACCAGGCACCTCACAAGCACTGGAAAAAATTAAGAATAAATCGAGGTTATGTGAAATAAACGAGTCATTACAAAC
The DNA here is from genome assembly GCA_004026905.1 of Hystrix cristata. NCBI lineage: Eukaryota > Metazoa > Chordata > Mammalia > Rodentia > Hystricidae > Hystrix > Hystrix cristata. The sequence goes on from PVJO010002687.1 coordinate 82,933, forward strand.
AGGGACTTAGCACAGGCCCTAGCATATAGCAAATACCGAGTAGTTGTTAACTATACTTATTACTAATATTATTGCTTATATTAATGGAAATCATTCAAGTATATGGTGTCTTATTTTCCCCGTGGTCCAAAATGGTATCTCATCCTTTTTTATTGATACATTCTAAAAGACACACATTTCTGTTCAAGTGTAAAAACATCCTGTTTTTCATTGAAAGTTATCATACTCTGACATTAAATGTTTACTTGATTCATACTTTTTTTAGACAACCCAGTTAACATGTTGAGAGGTTAAACAACAAATTAATGTAATTAGTATCTGTTGTTTCAGGAAAGTTATCTTTAGAAATTTCTCATGGAAGAGGTATTTTTGCTCTAGCAACTGAATTCTAAGTCTAGATTAGATAGTCAAAGTGATACAACTCAAGCTCTGCTATATTGATGTGTTTATTCTCTTTTAATTCTAAAGTTTGGAATAATTTAAACCATTCTGAATTGCTAAAGATGGCAGCTCTTTAGTTATAAAAACAGATAAGACTGTAATCTGCTTGATTAAATCAAAGTAATATATATGATGCTATCATAGGCACTGATTGTGGTATGTCAGAAAGCATGCAAAGTCAAGTCTGGAAAGACATGTGCACCCCTATTACTAATTTCATCAAATACTGTTAGGTTAAAGTTAGGAAAGTACAATTCAATCCTTGTGGTAATTCAACAAAAATAGCTTTTTAAAGAAGAGATTTTAAAGTACACCATTTTTAAAGAAATAGAGAAAAAATAAAAGCAACCAATCCAGCCTCAGGCCAGACCAGAAATACATTTTATTACATCAGTGGCAGAAGAATTAAAGGTCTCAGTACAATGTGATTCAGTTGAACTTAAAAGATAAATCTTTCAGAGCAATCAGAGGCTCTATAATGAAAACTGCAATGTCTTACTATTAATAATCCAGTGGAGTAAATCATAGAACGTAGTTCAGGGAATTAAATTTTATTTCTAAATTTGTCAACATGATGCTTTGTGACCTTGATAAAGCCACTTAACCTTTCTTTGCCTCAGCCTTCTCATCCATAAAGAGACGAGGAATATGTACCTTTCAAGAACACGAATTCAGCCTATGATTGATGGGAAAATGCTTTAAATACATTGCTACATTAACTCTGTTAAAAATGTTATACAAAGTACAAAAATGCTACCTAAATGATCACACCCTTATAGCAATCACATCATCCTTTTGGGTTTTTTTTTTTTCAATTTGGTTTTTCTTTCCCCACTTCCTCACTAATCTTGCTGACTCTCGCATTTAGATGAGAAATTTGTTCCTGATAAAACATTTTCATAATCCATTCTCTTAAAATCATTATTTCATTCTATGATCTAGCCCTAGAAATTAAATTACTTCAGCTGTTTTGGCTGATTTTCAAACTTTATGACAGAAATATGGTTGCTACTTCATTTTGAATCTTCCTTTTTAAAATTATAGAAAAATATTTTGGCCAGAAGAGAAATAAGCAATTAAAGTGATAAAAGTGAATATCATACAATTTATCAGTAGTTTTGAAAAAAAAAACTCTATATAGTGCATAGTTCTCATTCTTAGATTCAACAAATTCAAAAATAGATACTGATACTATTTTCTGCATTTTTGTCTATATAGATCCTAACCTAAGAAAGACTACACAGTCTAACTTACTTTGGAATTACAAGGTCCCTTGTGATCTCCTCTGAACATGAGTTTTCCCCATACTCACGTTCTCACAAATAATGTGGCAGAGGGCAGGATTAAAGTTATAGCTCGAGTGTGAGTTAGAGTTTAGTGCAAGGCATCTTAGGATATGGAAGTTTATATTAATGAAAACTTGGAATAGTTTCACATTTCTGTTTAGTAATATTGAAACGCAGAAAATCACTGTACAATCCAAAACAGAATTTGGCAGCTTTGATTTTCTTTAGAGTACCACAGCACTTCTCCTCTAAGACCAACTGGTCAGAGTAGGGCCTTGGTCCAAAGGAGCCAAACAATAGCTAGTAAATTTGAAAATATGCATACTTTAACCACGCAAACCCACTGGCAGTTAAAAATCCTATGGGAAGGATTGCTCATATGTTTAAGGACACACATGTATGTGTTTGTGTATGTGTCTGCGTGCATATATGTATTTATGTTTGATGGTTAGTGGAAATGTTACACTAGGAAAAGAATCAAAACAAGCCACCATTGTTCCTATGCCACAGTGTTTTCCTATACTAAAATACTGTAGCATAGGAACAATGAATAAACTGCAGAAAATGGAATTAATCAGATGAATATTAGAAATTTGGAGGTGAAGTAACCAGATGCAGGTGAATACACAACATGTGAATGCAAATTTATAAATGTCAAAAATAGGTAGATTTTACTCACATAACTTAGGCATGTATACTTTATAAAAAAAGACCAAATAACACTCTGAACAACATATATGTACATCGTGCAGGTACATAAATGATAGAGTGGAAAAAGAGGCTGGCAGTCAGAGGGATGCAAAGTGGGCTTCTTTGGTACCTACAGAGTTCCATTTCTTCAGCTAAGTGGAATTCTTTTGATAATATGATAAGTTGCTGCATGCTTATATTTTACATACTTTGTTGTATTTAATTATTATACCAAAATAAGTCAAAAATATGGACTGGATTCTGAATTTCATTGTAGGTAAAAAAAAATGTACATAAAGAAGTAAATGATACATTCCAGGAAAAAAAGAAAGAAAACTGCATAATACAATGTTACATAGTTTTCTATGAGGACTTTATGTATCACATCATAAGCAATGATTTCAGTAAAAATAGAAATCTTCCAATAAAATTATATTGGCTTTTGTCAAGAAAGAGAAGCTAATACAGTTGAATATAGAATCAAGAATAAAACATATGTTGATAGATTTGTACGATATGTTGAAAACTAACATAAAGCATCTTAAAAGGAAAATGTAATCTCGTTCGTATAAAAATGCTGCACTAGATGTAAGCATTTAACTTAACAAGTAATATAAGGAAGTTGAAGTGTTTTTACTTAAACAGCAATACAAATGAACAACATAATGTGGAAAATGTAAAGGCTAATGTAATATTCAGTAATACTGTATGAATGAAAATAGAATGTGAGATCAGCGTACAGGGATTTATTCCTCCACTGTTTCCCAAACTTTACAGATGTTAAGAGTATAACTTTGCCAGTTTTAAACACAATTTAAAACTACTGATTTAACCAAGAGTGTATTGATTATATTGACTTAATGAATTGAAGAGTGCACATCTATACAGCGACTACTATAGGTTTGACATCATGCTAGATTCTTGCCAAGTTTGGAACTGCAAAATTAAAATTACAGTATCACTTTCAGTTTTCGCTTCTCTATGTAAATAGCATAGGAGTCACTTCTGTACTGCTACAGGAAAAGAAGCTAGGAACTATTTTGAGAACTAAGGATTCAGGGTAGACCACCACCCTAAAATTTGCCAGGCAGACAAATTCAGAAGGATGCAGCCAGAATCACTTACTTGGAGCAGGAGACACCAGAGCTGTGGCTGTATAAGAAATCACCCAAACCAGATTCAAGTATGACTCAGATATTAGAATTATCAGATAAGGAATTTAAAACAACTACGTTTAGTATATTAAGTGCTCCAATTTAAAAAGAGCAACACAAACAACAGATGTGTAATATGTTTAGATAGATTGCAGTTCACAAAATAAGAAGGAGAAAAGAATGGTCTAAATTAAAAACATTATAACAAAAATGAAGATTTTATTTGATGGCATACAGTCAAAGAAAGGGTTAGAGAACTAGAAAATAGGTCTTTAGTAACAGCACCAACTGAAATACAAGGAGAAAAAAAATAATTAAAACTGAAGAGAACCTTTACTTTCGAAAGGCATATGTATGTATAATTGGAAGGCTAGAAGTGTGAAACATAAAAAAAGGAACAGAATAAATATTTGAAATAATAATGATCATGGAATTTCTAAAATTAATGACAAACACTAAATTGAAAATGCAGGAAACTCTGAAAATATCAAGCAAACTAAATAACAAAATCATTACTCGTAGGCAGACCCATATTAAAACTACAGAAAAAAAAATACAAAGAGAAAATCTTGAAAAGATGCAGAGGAAGTACATCTAGAGTGGATGAGGATAAGAATCAGAGTGAACTTCTTATGAAAGATGATACAAACAACAAAAATGGAATGGAATACCGAAAGTGGTGAAAATAAAGGTTTCCATACCCATGAAATTTATCATCAGCTAAGGGCAGTTTCACAAAAACGAAATGATATAATGCTTTGCATAACATTTACACTAAATACAACATGGCAGCGATGTGATCAAGATATGAAACACGAATACACTGTCGTCCAGGAACTGCCCACTTTTGTTAATTGAGTGAAGGATATAATCTGAATTTTAAGAATTACATGGCTTCTCTTAAACAAGAGAAAAAGTATCAAGAGCAAAATAAAAGATAGATAATAGGAAGTAGGTCGATAGATCTTTCTCAAAGGAGAAGAAGATCAAGAGATGGGAGGAGGGGGAGGGACGAAGGGACAAGGGATGGAAAAAAGAATTAAGATGTGTCATGTACATATACCAACTCTAAGCAAGGAACGTAAACAGTATGTACTACACACATGTACTAATAAAAAAAAGAAAGAATAGAATGTTTGTGTAAGTTGGCCACAGTCAATGTGCTATATTATCATACTGAATAAAACAATGTTATGCATAGATATTTCTTCTCTATAGATGTGTCGTTAATACTTAAAATGCACTTATTACCTCATATTTTTAATTTTAGGGCATGCAGTTCTCCATTCACTTGACATTTTGTATATACTCAAATTTTACACTGTAATTTATTTGCTCAAATCAGTGTTACCAGTAAGGCTACTTAAAAGTATTCTGGATAGTAAGTTAAATTAAAACCTACATTAAACTTTCACTAACATCTTCTTGGATATCAAGACTTAAATATTCTTTATTTTCATATGATGAAATGAAATATTTTTAGACCTGGAAAGCATCTAGGAGGAAAGAGTTCTCTCCTTGGTTCTATGAAACAGACTTACACAAGTCATTTTACCTTTTGGGACATAGTGTCCTATTGTCAATTGCTTTACAGAATAGTGGTTTAGAATCCTAGTATTCCTAGAAAGGGGAAAGATGTGCTTATCAAGGATGAATTCTATATTCTGAAGAATAAAATTTAGAAGGGTTAATTATTTCTATTCAGAATGTAGGTTATAATTTGTATTTTTAAATACCTTTGTCTCAACACATACTCCTTAGCAAAACTACTTCAGTGTACACTGAGAGCAGAAAAGGAATAGACAATAATTTCAATATTATTTTATAGACAGACATATTTTTCGCCAGCCCATTAAAATATTGGGAGGTAAAGAGATAAAATGTTGATATGAATTTTTTAAATAGAGACTTGTTATATACAGTGAAACTGAAAACCAAATGATTGCAGATTAAACAAGCTTCTCATAGGTATTCAATACATTTCAGACACTAAATGTGTGTTTGTTTTTCAAGTCTATCATATATTGCAAGCATCAGTTGTTAACTATGTCTACTATTTATCGCAGGCATTACTGAAGAGCACCTTATTTATTTAAATACATTTTCCCTCTGCCAGAATAATTGTATTCATCAAAAGAATTCTGGGAAACCAATGTAATTTTAAACTAACAGATATAACTTCAAAATTTAAAAGAAATCAATTATGTATCTACCACAAAACATTTTTCATGTAGAAGAAAATCAGGCCAAGTGAATGAATGAACAAACAAATGGACACTTTTTTAATTTCAAATACTTAGTTTTCATTTTATGCTTGTCTATACATTTTTCGCAAATACAAGAAAAGTCTTCAAGAATCTCAATAAGGATATGTGACTAACATCTTCCTAATGGTGCTCTAATTTTTTCTATTTATCTTGTGGAAACACAGAGAAGTGATTTTACTAATAAAAAGTATGAATACCATTTTTAACATGAGAAAAATGATAAACACTTGTATATAACCCCGTGTCTTGCCAATTTGTTTTATACACAAAAGTTTTTGCACAATCCCTATTACATGAGGTAAATTTCATCAGCGCCATTTTATACATGATTCTGATTCTACCAAAGTCATGTGACTGGAAAGCTGTGGATTCAAGATTATAGGCAGAGTTCTCAATTTCCTTCTCACGTTTTTCCACCTTACCAACCAGATACAGGATGACTCTATCATCATATCTCACCTAATTATTTGATGATTTACACCTGAAATTATATTTTCAAGTATATGAGATCATATATGTCAGATTCATAGAGCGATAAATGAATAAAAGAGAAAATAATTAATTTGGAGCAAGTCAGAAATAGAGAGGTAAATTTCATATATACTTTTTCATCACTCTAGCAAATGTTGCCAAAAATAATACGCTATTAAAAGAAGCATCATTTTCTGAAACAGTAAATTTGTTTTTTCAAGTATTTTCAAATGCTAACAGTCCTATAATTCCCAAAACATATTCTCTTTTACGTTTCAAATGCATTTCAGCACAAGATGATTTAAAGGCACAGAAGAATAAATTTCACCTACAGGATTCCACTTAGCATTTGGTTGAGTGGCTCTGTTGATACACAGATTTTAAAAGTCAATATGTAGCCCAAAAGCTAACAAAGCATTCATTTCATTATTGTAGATGTAATACTGAAGACCCCTGATTACCTGTAACAGTTAATTCCGTTGTTCTTCTCACAACAAAGCCTCCATATTTTAATTCACAGGTATAATTTCCAATGTCGTCTTCTCTGACTTCTCTTATAAGCAAGGTATCTCTTTTGAATACAATACTTGGCCTCCATGTTTTTGTCCTACATTCCTACATGAAGAACATAAAATTTGGGTAGCACACAGGATAACCAAAAAAATAAAGTTTTTTTTAAATTACTAGGACAGTGTTATATTTGAAAGATACTAAAGAGTTGGAATTAATACTAAATAATTTCATTCCTTTTTCAAATCTCTGTGAAATTAGGCATCTCACTTTGAAAAGAATACTTTTAGAGAAAGTCATGCTCTTAAATTCTACAATTACTAGTTCTATATCAGATATGTATTGGTTTATTAGAAATAAGATGTGTATTTTGATCACTCCTAACATCATTCTTAAAAGCAAATAATCTACATTTGATCATTGTGAAATTAATAATGTAAAAAAAATCAATGGAATGTAGAAAATTAGTTCTGTAAAACACTTCTCTTTCAATATTTGAAATATCTTAATATTACATTTAGTAAAAACTAAATCTCTTCATAGAATGTACATTCTATAATCTGTGAAAGAAACAGCCAACATTTGTATGCAAGGCCTTTACGGCCCCATAAATATCTATTTTCATTGGTGATAGACCTACCAAATTATGACCTCTGAATTAAGCTTTGGATTATAATGACATTGGCTCAAGAGGTTTATGTTTTTGCCAAAAAAGAAGTCCATATCCTCTAGCCAGATTTGAAATCAATGGAATGAAGATAAAATAGCTTTAAACCCTTTGACACTATTGAGAGGTATCTAAAAATTTGTATTGCCAAATCAAAATTTTGCAGACCACGATTTTGTGTGGCTCAATGCCTTTGTGTAATTGAAGGTGGCAATTATCCAGTTATTTCAAACAAAAATACACATTTTATTCTCTCATATCAGTTGCATAAAATGTCATAATTATATAAATTGCACACTGGATATATAGAATCTAAATTTAGCCATACAATTTTCTAGTATTCTCCTTTAGAACTAGCCTTTAAATCTCACTTATTTTGACTATAGAGATTCAGTCTTGGCTAAGGAAGAACAGTCTGAAATTCCATAAGACTTTTAAGTGCCACATATACCATATGTCCACACATCACTCCATGAGGGACGGTCTTCGTAGCTGAAGGTCAAAATGATTGTGTGATGGTGAAAACAGAACCGAAGAGCTGATGTGAAGACAGTCACTTTTAAATTGGGTACGTGTGAGTGGTGGTGGTGGGGGGGCTCTCATCTTCCAGCAAATTTTGAGGTGTTCTTTGCAAAAAGGTTAGAAAACATACACACCTTTTAAAATCAACTTATTAGTGAACAACAAAGAAATTGTGTATCTAATGCTAAATGTCCACGTGTAAGTAATGGGAAAACTATTTGGTCTTCGAGAGACCCCTTGAAGCAATCACCAATCCTTGTTCAGAATCTGCCTGCTCAAGACAGGCAAACCACAGAATATCAAAGATGAGAAATATTCAATTACAAAAAGAGGAAAAATAAAGCACATTCTTACAGGAAAAGAAACCAGTGGCATTAATATTTGACTGCCATTTTAGTAGCATCTGGCATAGAAAACCCAGGGACAAATTGAAAAGTCTTTCAAGTTTTCCTCATGTTCTGAACTTTCTATTGCTTAGTACTAAGAATCAAAATTTAAATTTTACTTTCAGAAAAGCATTGATAATTTTGGTAAAATCCTTTAAAATTGTTCAAGTTTTTTCTACTCCCAGCAAGTTAGAAAAAGTAACCATAACACTAGAAATCTTTAGTCCATGAATAAAACACTTAAGAGAAACGTTCACAGCATTTTATCCTATTTCTATAGTACATTCAAAAACAAAAACATTCTTATATGGCATAAATAAGCTTAACAGTCCAAACAACTGTGGAGCTTGAGTGAACATGAATGAGGCAAAGGAGAAAAGGGGCATGATTGTTCTCTTTAAAGATTCCTTTGTTTTTTGAAGAAAATAATTCTAACGCTATCTTTATAGTGTGATAAGATCTTATCAGAAGTTACTTCTTTAAAATACATATGCTTATATACGAAAAGGATAACAATATGGACAGTTATGTCCACAAAATAAAACATTTTGTTAAAACCAGTGCGCCATTTTATCACAGAAGAAGAAAGTCAATCCTCTGTCTCATTTGGGTGTATTTTGAAATGCTAATAGGAAAAGTAGCAAGATGAATGTTTAATGTATTTTACTGCCCGAAATTATGAACCTAAAGTATAATAGACTTTAAAGAATCATCCCTATAAGCAAAATATGTACTGAAATTTTGCTTATATTTGAAAACATATGATGACCAGCACAACTAGCTGTACCATTCTAGGAAGGCAGAACTGAACTACATCATACGCATGCAAATTTTTTTGTCTAATTGCTCCAGAATTTGATACACCTTAAGCTATTTATAAGCAATGAAATCATCTCCAGTCCATACCTTATACCAAAGGATTTCTGGTTCTCTGGTTGGTAGTAAAAAATCCTCTATGTCGCGGCATGAAATTTCCTTGCTTTTGCTAAGTTCAGCTTTTTCAAAGTACTTCATCTTGGAATTGTAGCAGAGTCCAGTGTCATTTTCACCCACTGTCAGTGAGATGGATACTTTCATACAGTAAGTCGAGTTTCTGTAACAAAACACAACAAATATGGTGACCTATTTGGAACAAAGGGGACGTTCTGCCAATGCAGTGTTTAACTCACTGAGGAAAAAGGGAAGCAAGATCTACTTCTTTAACTCATATTATGATATCTTGGCTTATTCCACAAGGTTCTCTCTTATCACTCAACTAAACAATACTTGGTCTTGTGAAACCAACTCTGTATTTTTCATTTGCCAGAGGGAAAATAAGTTTTGATCTATACCCAGGTTCAGTGTGAAAAGTGTTCAATAGAGATTTTTTTTTTGTCTATAAAAATAAAAAATAAAGGGAAATTTAGGTCAGAAAGAATGTCAAGGTTTATGCCAAGATTGGCAAATTCAGCAGAGAAATACAAAACTGTAACTGACCTATTTAGTATAAGAGAAAGAAAGAAGCAATGCTGTTCCACACTTACAGTTCGGATTGTATTGGTAAGAGAAATTGTTGATGACTACGCAGAACACAGTGTTGCATAGAAGTATTTCAGAACCGCTATCTTTACTCACAAATATCCATTTGGTTTGAAACCTGGAGTCCGGGTTATCAGAAAGAAGCATTCTACCAGGTTACATAAAGACAACATCTGTCGGACAGACTGATTCTACAAAATTGGATCATTAAATGAGCATCTCAAAGCATGTTCAGAGATGTTTTTTTTTTGAAGAGTTGGGAGCAAATGTAGCTTTATGTAAATCAAGCTACTTCTGCTTGCTGCTCATGTCTCTGGACATTCAGTGCCACTGCTAATATGTATGGTGTTGGGTAGTGGAAATAAATATTGGATTCGAGGTTTGGTAGAGTTTCTCGTTTGGTAAGCATCCAAATGCTTATTCACATAGCTGGCCATCAAAGTCCTGTACTTGACTATCATTATTACTGTGTCTGTAACAGTGGACAATTTATTTAACCCCTCTAAATCTCAGGTAGGGTGGAGGGACAGCAGTTGCCCGACTATTAAGTAATAATAGAAATCCCATACTCCTGTCATAGGTGTTCAGTGATGCTGATTTCTCTTTCCTCTGGATCTATGCACATGGACCACAGTCCTAAAGCCTTCCTTAATCAAGATTCTTTGACTATCAAGCAGCTCCTTAAATTAGATCCTTGCTTTTGTTTTATGCTAAGATGACACAATGAGAATGGCCAGAAAATAGCTAGTTTAATTATTCAGAGTTAAACTGAGTAGAAAAGAATGTTTAGCAAAAAAGTAGAAGATTCTTTATTGAATGTAGACCCTTCTATACCCCTGTAATACCTAGCCTAGAAATAGATCTAAAACACTAAATACACAAAACCGTTAAGCATTAAAGTATATCAGTTGAAAGTCTAAGAAATCCCAGGGATTTTGCTGGAATTATAAAACATATTTCCTGTCTCCAGCCTCCCAAGATCTATGAAAAGAGATATACAAGCAAGCAATTGAAATTCAATGTGACAAGTACTATAAAAACATATGAACGACCAAAGTGGTGTCAAAGAAAGAAACAAGAAGGCTTCATAAATGGTGACACCTGCATTGTCTTAAAGAATGAGTAGGAACTTGGCAGTTTTAAAATGGGCTATTTCAGGGAACAGATTGCATAAAGGCTGGGAGGCATGAGATAACTTGATATTTTTAAGAAATTGCAAATAATGTGGTGTGGCAGGAGTATAAGGTAGATATAAAAGACCTGAGGCTAGAGAGGTGAAGAGGAACCAGAATGAAAGTTGTGTGAGCTACTTCAGAGGGTTTGGGTTTTGAGAATGATGAAAGGTGGACCTTAGAAGTTTTCCTAATTATAATGAGAAAAACTGATAGGATTGTAAGAAAAACTAAATGCAGTGATACAAACTGGAAAGCAACTATACTTATTTAGGGAAAAATGGCAATACCAAAAGGGCAGTTTGCACTGGAGTAAAAAACAGGTGTCAGGTTCAAAATATATTTAATACAGTAAATCAATTTGATTGTAAGGAAGCAAAGGAAACACAGAAGGATGCGTGATGAATTTTTTTCAGTTGAGTATAGCAAATGTATACTCAATTTTTCAGCATGGAAAATACCGAAAAAGAAACAGCTTTATAAGAGAAGAAAGTGGGTTGAATTTTAGCTTGAATATCACACTCATGTGAAAAAGACACTTTGGGGGGTTTTGTGAACAATATTGTCCATGCATTATTTATTAATTTTACTCCAATACAAACTATAGCATGTTCATTCTTGCTTATTGTAAGATCATTTTTTTTCAGAAAAAATACTTATCTCAGTGAGCTATTAACTAGTTTAGGACTCATTCAAATGTGTTTTGAGGAAATATTTAGGTTTTAGAATAATATGTATTTGTAGAAGACATTAGAATTTCTAAAGTGCAGAGTCATTGCTAAGAAATGAAACAGTACATTCTAATTCTGAGCCTTCCGTGTCAATCTGTTGGATGTAAAAGTCTTAGATTTTCTCTTTCCTCAAACTACTTCTGACTTTTGTGTGCGTATGATACAGCCCCTCCTTGTATCAGGCACTGGCCACTCATTCATATACGCAGGGTCAAGTTAAGAGCAGGAACTCTAAAGGCCGGTTACAGATTTCAGTTGAACCATTTGTTATTTTTGAAAACTAGGCAACACTACTTGAGTCCTTGGGCTTCCATTTCTTCACATGTATAAGGAGTAAAAATACTGAAGACCCCGTAGGCTGTTGTGGGAATGAAACATGTTAAGACATATAAAGAGATTAGAGCATGCCTATCTTACAGTGACTGCTCTGTGTTAGATCTTATTATCAGCATTATGTACTCTCATTCTCATGTCCTTTATATTTCATTTTGTAATATAGTCACACAGTGTTTGTTCAGGAAGTACATCAGCAAATATCACCATGTGATGTCTTCAGTTCTTTGTCGTGTAATTAGTGTGAAGCATAACAAACCAGAGAAGTTCTTGTATGTTTCGTTTGGGATGTTCGAGTGGGCTGGATAAGAACACCTCAAATTAAAGGAAAACATGGATTTCCCACCTCTGTTTTTGCTTCTTTCTTTCTTTCTTTTTTTTTTGCAAATGCAACTGACCCCTAATCTGTAGAAAGTGGCTCCAGATGAGCGCCTTTCGTTATTTGTATTTTTCTGACTTTCATTCCCTAGCTCTGTGAGGAAACTGCTGATTTACAACTGTCAGGTAATGTCTGGAATTCCAGACTCCCCAGGATAGCACTATTTTCAAATTACATTTGATGTTTTAATACTTGTTTACTGTTTCTGTTCATCAGGAGGTGATTTTAAAAGCTAAAAATAAAGTAACATCCAACCAAGGTTATAGTCCTATTTACTGAGAAAAAGCTAACAGGAAGCAAGCAACTTGTGACACATTAATAAACATATGATCCCCCTGAGGGGAATTCCCATACTCTCAAAGCAAAGATGCATTCCACCATCGCCAGACTTGCGGCATGACTGCTAGGGCTCTCTGCCGTCAGGGAAATAATGTGGAATGGGGTAAATGGGGTAAGGAGGGTGCTCTTACAGGACTTATGGTACAATCGTTAGAACATATTTACTTGGCTTTTATTGCTTACAGCAGATGGGCTGCATTCTAGGCAAAAACTTAAATCATGACTGCTGGTTTCAATGTTATAAAATGGCTAGCAAGACAGATCACGCGTATACGTGCAGAAAACAGTTGTTCCTGAGAGTTGATTATCCTTTCCTATGAAGAAAATATTAATACAGATTTTTAAAATTATGTAGCATTTTTTTCCTGACATGGGTGACCCTGTAGCACACACCATGCAAACAGAATGTACCGTACAAACATCTTACACAGAGTTATTTCTTTCAATGTCCTGACATTACAGCAAAGGGACTGAAATGCCTAAAGAAGTCGATGACTTGCCCGAGTTCTACTATATAATTATTGGCAGAAAGGGGGTTAGATCTTATGTCTTTAACTTGTTGTTATGGTTTGTGTCTAGATGTCCCCCCAAAACCTCATGTGGTAAGAGATAGCTGGATCTAGAGTGTGTGATTGCTAAATTAATCCACTGATCGATTTGGCATGGTTCTGCTGGGATCAAGGATGTGACGCTAAAATTAAGGGTATTAGGATTAAGGGTGGGAGTACTGCCCACCCTAAAGCCAGGTAGCCTGAATAAAATATAAAATACAGGAAGAAGCTGGTTAGCTGCTTGCATCCCTTGCTTGCATTCCTTGCTGACTTCTGCTGTCTGCCATGCCACCCTGCCTCGGACCCAGCTGACTGTGAACTGAAACCTCTACGAACTGTGAGCCAAATAAACCTTTCTTCCCCTAACTTTGGGTGTTGGGTATTTTGTCCCAGCAACGAGAGAAAAGTAATTAAAACACTTGTATTCACTGGTTTCTTCTGTATGCTACTGGAAGGAATTAGCATTGAGTTAACACAAATAAACTGTCTGTCTCCACATATATATGTATATATAAACATATATGCATATATACACACATACATATGTGTATATATGCATGCATATATGTGTTTATATTTATATCAATATTGTATATATGTTATATATATTTAATATTTGTATATTTAGCATTGTTTAAAATAAAGTCACCCACCTTTAGCCCCTGTTTTCATATTATTTTGTATTTCAAAATGGATGTCTTCTTCTAGAGAAAAGCAGACTATGATCCAGCTTGGATTTCTTTGAAAATCTAGATCATTAAAGTCCCTAAAACCTAGTAACAGTTAAAAAGGGAGAAGCAGCGGGTCTTAATGAGACATCATGGTTTCTTCATCTCTTTCTATTAACATGTAAAAGGATTTGTAAAAAAGTATTTGTAAAAGGATCAGCTTCTGAAAGCACAAACTTTGAGTCTGCCTTATATAGGAGAAGAAAATTCTAACCTTAAATCCAGTGCAAATACATTGGAAACTAACAATTACTTTTGAACATAACTAAGAAACTAATATGTGAACCCCAAATACAACTGAAAATAATTACTTTAAGCCCAAACTTGAAATCAACAGAGTACACTGAATTTTTCCACAGGCTTCTCCACAATGTGCTACTCTGAGAAAGAGGATGATTCTGAATCAGAGGTGTCAGAGATTTTAAAATTCACTTTTGAAAGGAGTACTACCCAGCACAGGTAGAGGTCACTTTGTAGAAATCTTGGTAGTGCAGGCGGGTCAGAATGAAAATTATGTGTGGGAAGGGAAATGTTGAATATAGTATTTGATTACTCAATAAAATATATTAAAAGCCACATTCTGAAATACCTTAGTATAGCACAGTTATAATTATTCTATAATCACTCCCCCTGTGTGTGATAACATGTGGAATGTTTGCTGTCTTGGTCTTCCTCTAACAGAATTACCAGTAACGTGATTGTTAAATATATCCTCTAACAGCATCACCAGACACTTGACCTGTACATCGTGTTGATTTTGGTGTTCTTAGGGGAAATGATAACATTTCCATAATGCTTGACAGTCTCTTCTTACTTAATGAAGTACTGTGTAAGAAAGTCAGAGATTTGATCAATGTTTTTAAAGGATTAAGTTGTTTTATACTTTCATATATTATACGGTTTACTGTAAAATTCTTTGGTCATTTTTAAAGTTATGATCTCTCATTTTTAAGAAATAAAGGCATATAATATTTTTGAACTGTTGGAAACCTTTGGGCACTGAAAAGCAGCATAGCAGAGCAGCAGACCTCAAAGCTCAATTACTAGAGACCTGAGCAGATCTGAACTCTCCGGAAAGTGGTTCTTTATCCATCAATTTGACCATGGAATTTGATTATTCGTTGTGAAAATAAAGTTCTGGGAAGCAAAGATGTCAAGGTTAGATTGTGGAGTTAGTGTTTTCAAGTTTGTTAAGCCTTAAATGTACTTCGATAGTTTATTTCTAAATTTAAACCATTCCAGTTCTTTTTTTTTTTTATTGTTCTATCTGTCTTTAAGGTGATGCCTGAAGCTATGCATGTGCAACCTGCCCCAACATCTTACCTTTCTTAAACACACTATACTTGTAGCTACTGACACTAAATGTGAGATTTGTTTGGATTAGATTTTATTTTCAGAAGAGCTCCAAAGGAACTATTGATTTAGCCCTTGGTGAAAAGATTAAAGTGAAAGCACTGGGCAGTTGCAAAGACCGAAAACTGCTAGTTTATTGCCTTCTCATTTGACATTTTTTAAATTGAATTGGTGAATTGAGCTCCATGTACCGTCTTGTTTTAACTATAAAATTAAAATAATTATCTCTACACTTGGTAGAAAGTGATCATTATGATTTTATCATTTTAATTTTCTAGCCTTGAATTCTAAAGTTAAGAAGGTTCCAACATATCTAGTCCATTATTTCTCTAGCTGTATTCTTCTTGGGGATGAATACTATTAAACCTCACCCAGATGGACTCCAAGAGAGAAGGCAAGAAAAGATAAAAATGCCACTGAAGGAAATTGGGGCCTAGAACATTGGTTCAAGTTCATACACATTACAAATAGTTTCTTCAGTGCAGCTTATGGCTAACACCCTCACACTTGTGTGCGTTTTGTCCCTCTTTTTTCTTGGTAACAATTGTCATTTGTAATTATTTTTCTGCACTTATTTCCCTGCATCTGCTGTTAATATAGATGCATTTTATGTAAAATAAGAGAGTAAGCCGAATACTGCTTGAATTCTAAGAGGTACTCTCTTAACAGAGGTAAAATTTATACTACATAAAATTAACAGTTTAAAAATGTACAATTAAGTGACATTTAGTACATTGATAATGCTGTGTGAGTGTCACCTTTATGTACTTCTAGCATTTTTTTCATTCCAAAAGAAGCCTTATTCCATTAGCAATCACTCTCCATTTTGCTCTCCTCACAATCCCTGGAAACCACCAATCTATTTTATGTCTTCATGCATCTGCTTATTTTATATATTTCATGTAAATGTAATCAAACAAATGTGGTCATTTATGTCTGGCTTATTTCATCCAGCATAATATTGTCAAGGTTCATCCATTTTGTGGTATGCATCGGCACATCATTCTTTTATTTTGGCTGCATATTAGCCCATGGTATGGATATGCTACATTATGTTCATCCAATCAATCATAAGTTGGTGGGGGTTTGTTTCCACATTTCAGACATTATGAATAAAGGTAGCTATGAATATTTATGTATAAGTGTTTGAGTCTCTGCTTTTCCTCCATTCTTTTGGCTATATACTCACAATTTAAATTGTTGGTTAATACGGCCATTCTATGTTGAACTCTTTGATATATCAGAAGTATGCTTTTTTAACAAAAATCTTTTAAGTTCTTTCACCTCTTTGTAGACTCCAGTTGCTACTGACACACGAATATCCATTACATAATTTTGATAGCATTTCGAAACTAAAGGCTCCATAGGTCTAATGATCTTCCTGAGTATCTAATAAAGTAGACATAGGGATATAACAGGTACTCTCAACAAGTATGTTGAATAACTGAAAAATTAAATTATTGGTTAAGGACTATATAGCTCTGATCACATTTCTTTTTTCTTAGTCTCTGAACAACAATCATACCCTCCCACACGCACATGAGTTTCTATTCTCCCTGTTTTTGTGGTTCTTTGACAGTACACATCTTGACAGTAGATGTGGCAAGCAGATCTGTTTTCCAGACCCAGCAAGCAGTGAAAACAGACCTGTTAAGACTTCCTGGTACTGGTTCTGATAAACTCTTTACTCCACACTACATTCAGCAGTCCTTCTCCTAACTATACTTGTTCTTTTTGATATAAAAAATAAGGTAAAGGAAGATAACTGCTTGAGCTACATTTATGTATATCACACATCTCGGTCGCTTTCCAAACTTCAGACAAGCATCTTTTTCTCTGGTGATCATAATTGTTCTTGTACTGTTAGATCTTGCAAATAAGAAAGAACATTCACTAGACTGTTGTGGAAAAGAAGTAACTTGGGGTACAGATGCTCAATTCTTCCTGCACCGTACCCCCTTATTTCACAATGACAACTCCAGGGAAACCTACAATGAAGGAAAGCAAACACCCTTAAAGAAGAGAGAGAACAATCAGAATTTGCTAAAATGTTAACCATTCGCAAATAGATGTGTCAGGTTAGTTTAATTGTTGACATTCTTTCTCTACTACATATAAACCAAATCTAGACTAGGTCAGGCAACATTTTCCATGATTACCTTTTTTTTCTACTCATGATTCCTTATATATATTTTAAGCCTCATAAGAGTACATGCTTTATTGAGTTTTATTTTGTAGGTCAGTATTTCCTGAGAATAAGTTTGTTTTCCTTGATTTTAAAAGAAACATATAAGTAATAAGGAAAACGAACTGTGAAGATGACAACTTTCATTATAAAGGATATTAATATCATATTATTAATTATACATAGAAGACAAAAACTGAATTAATTCCATAAAATTATCAGAGGCGTGTTTGCCTATAATTTAGGGACTGGTGTACTTTTAAAGACATAATGTTTACCAAAACTCAGAATCAGAGTTTTATGTAAAGAGTAACATCTTTCAATTTAAAAATGGGCAAGAGACTTAATTAGACAGTTTTGAAAAGAAGATACACAAATACCCAACACATACACACACACAAAAATGCTAAACATCACTAATCATCAGGGAAACACAAATCAAAACCTCAGTGATATAGATACCTTCAATGGAGTAGCTATTCTTAGAAAACTAAAGATAACAAGTGCTGGTGCTGGCTATGATGTGGAGAAAATGGAATCCTTGAACATTGTTGGTGGGAATGTAGATTAGTAAAGCCATCACGAAAAACAGTATGAAGTTCCTCAAAAAGTTAAAACTAAGACTACCGTATAATCCAGCAATCTAACTACTGGGTATATGCATCAAAGTGAAATGAAATTAATATGCCAGAAAAGATATCTCCACTTGCAGATTCATTGGAGGACTATTCATCATCGCCAAGAGACAGAAACAGTGTTTAGTGTCCACCAAGTGATAAATGGCTAAAGAAAATGCAGTGCATGTTGACAATGGAACATGATTCAGCCACAAAAAATGAAATTCTGTCTATTTTCTGTAACATAAGTGGAACTGAAGATCATTCTCCTAAGCAAAATAAACCAGAAAGTCAAGTACTACATGAGTTTACTCATACACCAATTCAAAAAGGTCGATCTCACAAAAGTTGATAAAAGAATAGTGGTTATCATAGGTGGGGAAGGGTAGGTGTTGTCAAAAGATGGGTAAAGGTAGATGTGTGGATACCGAGTTAGAGTCAGGAACAAGTAGTTCTGGTGTCTTATTATTATTATTATTATTATTATTATTATTATTATTATTATTTTGGGTGCTGGGGATCAAACTCAGGGCCTGTGTTTGCTGAGCAGGCACTCTACCACTTGAGCTAAATCCCCAACCCCTGTTCTGGTGTATTGTTACACAATAAGGTGACTCTAGATAGCAATAATGCACTGTATATTTTAAAAAGCCAGAAGAAAATAATTTGAAAGTTTGCAACATAAAGAAATGATTAATTTTTGAGGAAACAGGTACGTGGGATTTGATTTAACCATTATCACAATTCATAAATGTATCAAATTTTGTATAGTACTCTCTTAATATATATAACTTTTGCATTTTTTGTATCAGTTAGAAATAAACAAAGTGACATCGTTGAACTCAGCACATTTAGAAAGTTGTCAAATTTCTTCAGACACAGAGAGAACAGAGTGTCCTGTCTGCATCATGGAAAACAAAATAATCTTCCTTCAAGAAAGGTTTGGATGATATTGCTCCCTGAACATGACAATTGCTGCCCCCTCCTTTGAGTATTTTTTCGCAGTACCAGCTTGGTACTCTGATTGGAAGGTGCCACATATAATCTTCTTGGCTGCTTCTACCACTTCCTATTTTTCAACTCTTTTACCTCCTTTTCTTTTGTTACGAGTTGAGGTAGTTTCATTCATATAAATTCAGCCTCTATCCCCGTAAACATCTCATTAAAAACATGCCATTTTGTAAAATAAATAAATAAAAGAGAAAATATTAATGAATACACTATTAAAAATAAATTGAAATTATTCAGTCAACACATTTATTGAGCAATAACTCTATGTCTGCCCAGTTGGGAATAAAGCACTGAATAAGCAAAATATTTGTTTTTATATAGTTTATATTATACTGAGAGGAAATTGGGAAAGAAAGGAGAGAGAGAGAGAGAGAGAGAGAGAGAGAGAGAGAGAGAGAGAGAGAGAGAACTGGCATATTGTGGAGAAAGGGTTATACAGACCCACTGGAACTGATATTGTTAAAAATAAATGTGACAATAGCACTGACAAAAATGTGTATAAATTGGAATCCTTGTGCGTTGTTAGTGAAATTGCAAAAAGGTGCAGCCATTATGGAAAATTGGCAGTTCCTTAAAATGTTGAATATAGAGTATCCAAGAATTTCACTCCTAGGTATATACCCAAAATAATTAAATGCAAGAACTCAAAAAGATTCCTGTATACCAACATTCATTACAGCACTATTCACAATAGCCAAAAGGCAGAAACAACCCCAGTGCCTATCAACAGAGAGTGCTGAACAAAATGTGGTTTGTACAGACAACTGAATATTATTTAGCCTTAAAAGTGAATAAAATTCTGATTCTTGTTACAACATAGATAAACACCAAAAACATTTTAGGCGAAATAATCCAGACACAAAAGGAAATATACTATGATTCCACTTATCTGAGGTACCTAGAATAGGGAAATTCACACAGTTAGTACATTAGAGGTTACCAAGGGCTGGATGGTGGAAAAAAAATGGATAGTGATTGCTTAATATGTGTGGAGTTTTGGTTTGGGATGATTGAAAAGTTCTAGAAATGGAAGGTGATGATATTTGCACAACATTGTGAATATAATTATTGCCTCTGAGTCATATGCTTAAAAATGTTTAATGCTAAATTATGTTAGGTATATTTTTATCACAATAAAAATGGTGAATTATATACTTTAAACGGATGAATCCTTAGTAGGCAAATTATATCACATCGTTATTTTTTTAAAAAGCCTTATATGTTAACCATTTTATATCCCTTTATGTAATTTCATTGAGCATTCTCAGTTAAAAAAATCTCTATGTCATATCTCTTACATTTATCTCTGTAGCTTTGAATTCTAGATTTATATGTCCAGGTGCCAATTCATCACATCTATTTGAATTTAAGGAAAATCAATTCAGAACTAACATGCCCTAAAAATAAATCCTTATTTTTACCTACAAACCTTATGCTGCTGACCATACATCCACTCAAATGCTTAAGGAGAATAGCCGGAAGTTCTTGGAAACATCACAAATGTATCCAAATGGAACTAGCATGAGATGATGATGGGTGCCAAAAACTCAGTTATTAAAATGAATAATAATTTGGTGCAACATTAAAAAATCAAATTAATGCAAAAATTCACAAAGAATAATAAAGCGTCATAGTTCTTTAGTGCACCGCTATGATACATATTATATATATATATATATATATATATATATATATATATATATATACACACACACATCTCCAATCAATTATCACTAACTGATCATTTCTTGATATTCTTTTTTAGATGGGTACATGTTTTCTCTTCCAAAATCAGTATAAGTGCCATGAAAAAGGTAGTCTCACCCGCCATATGCACCAGTTTATCCCATATATACATTTTCCAT
Source organism: Hystrix cristata (assembly GCA_004026905.1). Lineage (NCBI taxonomy): Eukaryota > Metazoa > Chordata > Mammalia > Rodentia > Hystricidae > Hystrix > Hystrix cristata. The sequence continues at coordinate 104,109 of PVJO010002687.1, forward strand.
CTCCTGAACTTTCCTCACTACAGGTTTTACGGTTGGGTTTTCCCAAGAAGGGGTTTCTCCTTTCAGCCTCTGGGTATATGGTACCGCCAAGCTCAGGGTGATTTCTGTTCTGGCATATTTATAACTCATTTCTCATATCAAATTCCTCCAGTTGAACTATCTAGAATGAATTTGTTACAACTAACTGGATCCGGGGTCCTAAACACAGGAGTTTAGGAATAAATGTCTGCGTGTTTAATTTTCATTACAAACACAGTGAATTCCTAAAAGTCTTCCATGGGCTAAGTGTAATGAGTTAACATGCTAAACAGTTGCACATTTGGAAATACAGCGGTATCTTGGTTCACCAACACTTCTGTTCCCGAATAATTCAGTCCTCAAACAGAAGCCTTTGGCAAAATTTTGCTTCTGTTCACATACTCCATGTTGGGTGATAAACACAAATGTGGCCATCTTCTCCAGAATTGTGGAACAAATTAAATTTGTGAATGGAGGTACCACTATATTAAAAATAACACTGGTTAAAAGTGAAGAACTTAATAAATTAGGGTACGCTTACAATTTGCCTTCTGTGATGAAAGCCTCTGTTTTATATATCTAAAACTGAAAAAGAAGGAAGCAGGAAGAGTAGAATTAAAATGTGAATTAGTTCAATCTGAAAGCAAGATTTGATATTTGCAGGGGGAGAATTTATTTTATAAGATTTGGGCATGTTTCACAGTTGGTTTCCTTTCCATTGCTTTCCATACAATTCAAGTCCTTTGAAATTTTGACATTTTTCATACCAGAGAAGAAAGTCATTAATCGGAATCATCTACTATGTATTAAAAATGAAAAACAAATGGTTTAAATACTAGCAACACAGTGACTTTACTTGAAAAAAACAATTTTTAGGAAAAGGAAAGTCTAATGATTTCAGTTTTTTTATAAAGACATTTGGAGTATGACAATTATATTAAAGATTCATGTCAACGATGTCTATACAGAAATAAGACACATTACAAGTCAGTTATTAGAATATAATATCATAGTTATGCTAGAGACATTAAAAGTGTTACAAGTAAAATACAAGTGGATTTAATATTTATCTGGGTGTGATAAAGAGTGCTAGAAGAAGAGCATGTTTGCATGGCAGAGGAATTTATTAATAAGCTATATGACCAGGATGAGTAAGTTATCTTTCCTGAAATTCAGATACCTAATAATACAATTACAAGGGCATTTAACCTCACAGAGTTGTTATGAACTCTAAATATGATCCTCATATAAACGTTCTTTGCAATGGACAAAATGCTGCTGTGTGTATTACTGCTGTCACTATTATTTGTAGTGTTGAATTAACCCCTTCCATTGCAGTTAACTCTACTTACATCTCACAGTCAATGTTGTTACACACACTCCTCATCATTCACAATATTTCACCACTGGCTAAATATAGAATTTATATCAAGGTCACCACTTTTTAAAAGCTTAATCTGCTTTTCAGCAGCATCAACTAAAAGAGATAAACCATATAGCTCTTCCTATTTAATCTCCTTACCCTACTGTGAATACAGCCCTCTTCCATTTCCGCTCTCCACATCAAACACTTTATTTTATTTATTTTTTTATAGAATGCTTCAACATGAATAGAATACCCTTTCTGGGAGTGAAGTTCCATACATTTGAAATTCAGTTAATCTTGTCTCATATTATTGCCAGAGTGAACTGCAGTTGACACAGAGGCATAAAGCGGACAGCATCATCCTTAGATGCGGCAGTAGGAAGAAAAATAAATAAATAAAACACCATGAATGAGGGCTTATCTGTCATTAGCTCTGCACTCTTTTCTTAGTTTTTGATAGATGAATCACCAAGGGGACTTTAAAACGGGCTAGATAAATACGAGCAGATGTCAACAGCTGTGTACACGGAGCAGACATTTTGAAATGTTGTATGTTCCAAAGTGCAGGTCATTTGAAAACTCTTATCCCCAGCCAAAGAGGAGGTGATATAATTCCATAGGAGACTGTGCAACAGTCAGCTGTCAAAACTACATTCCTGTCTATATTCTAAGATTATTTCCCGTGTTCTTCTCATATGAAACAACTGCTATAATGACTAGAAAATAGCTTTATTGCCTAGATGCTTTTCCAGTTACAATATCTGCTTCTTCTTTAAAAGTCCATTATGATAATAGCAAGAAAAGAAAGTAGACAGAGTACTTTGATGTAATTTGGAAGTTAAACCCAATTATATTGTCTCATGAGGATGCAGGCTTTCCCCAAATTATTCTTCATATACACATGAAGAATATCATAATGATTAACTGGACATCTTTTCCTTGAGTGCTTTCCTAAAGTCTAATTTATACAAAAGCATTGTAATCATTCCCACTCTCAAAACACTTCTGCTCACTAGTCTATTAAATAGAATTGTAATTGACTACCTTGGTGGCTAATTTGCAAAAGCAATTGCATTGCTTCTGACTTCTGGTTTTCGTTTACTAATATGGATTTATTTAGAATCCAAATTGTGTGAATCACTGCTGCATAATTTCACTTTGTAGTTACTCATGTCCTTATTTACCATTTATTACGTGTATAATGTATACCTCATATAATGTGAATAAGTTATTAATTTGAATTGTGGCTTTGGGTATGTTACTTCCTCGTTTGTCAAATAAAAGCCCACATGACAGCTTATGCCTTTCCTAAAATTCCAAAATTCCACTACTGATATCATCATGGGTGCTATATTTACCTCATCCATTATTTCATTATTGAGAAATGTTGATTCTTTGAGGGTACAAGTGTGTCCTTTATTTCTACCTACAATTTGCCTCTCTCTTCACTCAGAAAAATCTTTCACTAAAGTTTTCCCCCAATTTTCAACAATAATCCATCCTTTCCTCTACTGTAATCTAAATTTTCTAAACAAAATGAAAGAAAATGTTGTTGCCGAGCTTGTCAATAACCTTCGGGCTTTCAATTATTCTCTGGCTTGAGTGCTATATGACATTTATGACTATTTATGACCCATTCTGTTTCAGATTTTTTAAGAAGGACTTTTCCTGGTTTCCCTTTTGTGCCTCTATTCTCTTCTATTAAATGCTAGAATTTCCCAGGTTTTTGTCCTCGTTGCTCATTTCCTCTTGAGTGCTCTTATGTTAGCAAGTGATACTCAGAATAAAGTAGTGGTGCAACACTGATGAAAAGTGGAGTGCTGGCAGTGTACTAGCCAACAGGGTAAATATTGTTATTTTTACTGTGAAACATAGGATGTTTTTAAATAAGCATACAGGCCAATAGTGGAAAATTCTCACCTATCCCACCATGCCACTGTGAAGTCAAATGTAGGGGCAAATTCCATTACTACATCCTATGTTTTCCTTAAGAACTGGACCAATTAAAACTCTTAACATCAACAGTGCATGTTTCTCCACATTATCAGCTAACACTGAAACCTATGAAAAGTTTTAATGTTTGGCAATCTAACAGGTTAAAAATGGTCTTTTATTCTTCCTATGTAGTTTGATTATTTGTAAGATTGAATACATTTTCAAATATTTAAATGTTACCTGAATTCTTTTATGAACTATCAGTTGGATCATTTTTCTTAGGATTGTCTGGGTTAATTTTCTTATTCTTATTAATTTGAAGGAGCTATCAGGTCTAACCCCAAGCTGGGAAATATGGAGAAAAAAACTTCAAACCAGATCGATTAAAATAGTGGTTATTGAAAAAAAAAATAGCACAGAAAGACCATATGAGCAGAGGCGGACATCTTCTCTTAGGAACACTGAGGTGCTCTTGTGAGCAAATATGTCTTTCAAGACTTACTGGCCAGGGGCTGGGGATTTAGCTCAGTGGTTAGAGTGCCTGCCTTGCAAGCACAAGGCCCTGAGTTTGATCCCCGGCACAACAACAAACAAACAAACAAAAAAATACGTAGCTGCTAAGGGAAAAAAGAAACTGACTAAAACTAAAGGACCATAATAAACTAAGGTAGTGTCAAAGAATAAGAAGAAACAGACTTTTGAAAATAGTACATCATTTATTAACAATAAAATCTGTATATTGTAATAGCAACAAAAGAAGTTGGCCTTGAACTACAAAATCAAATAAGCCATGCACTCCCCCGTCTACCACCTAAAAGGAGTATCTTCTGTTGCTGGTTCAGGACAAAAAAAAAAAAAAAAGCCATAACTATCCACCTGACAGATAAAAACCACTCCAAAAAACATAATTACACAAATACACATTCACAAGCAGAAGAAAATTGTAACTCGTCACTCTGAAAGGAATTTTATACTCAAACAAGCAACTTCAGAATTGGAAGAACACCATGCATGATAAATTCAGAAACCTCCAAACAGATAAGGACAAACAGGAAGCTGCGCAGTGGTAGCTAGTCAAACTCAGGACAGAAAAGGAAGAAATGAGCACTAAATTACAAGAAACTGGCAGCAGGCAGAATTTCTAAAATGGCTGGTCTGTAACAACTAAAAGCTGAGTACTGGACTGGTGCTTCAGGAAGGATTCTCTACCTTCTCTGACTCAAATGCAGAAGCTCTCCCTGCCCATCTTCTCCTTGAGTGCTATATGACATTTACAACTATTTATGACCCATTCTGTTTGAGATTTTTTTTAAGAAGGACTTTTCCTAGTTTCCCTTTTGTGCCTCTATTCTCTTCTATTCAATGCTAGAATTTCTCAGGTTTTGTCCAAGAGGATTGATTTTTCATAAAAAGAAAAGAAGATGCTATGCTCAGAACGCAACCCCCGAGTCCGTGTGTTGCAAACGTAATCCTTGATGCAACACTAATGGGACATGGTAGTTCAGGAGGGTTGCAATCTCCTGAGTGGTGAGTGGATGGAGCAACCATAAAAAGGACTTTCGAGACTCGCTTCCCTCACTTCTGCCTCCTGTCTTGTAAGAGCTCAACAATAAGGACCCCATCAAATTCTTGAATTTTGATCTTGACTGTTCAGCCTCCAGAATTATGAGAAATAGATTTATTTTTTCACAGAATTGCTGAGCCTCAGGTATTTTGTCATAGAAGCACAGAATGGACTAAGACAAAAGTCAGCGAGATGACCTGAAAATTTAAAAGGTCATAAATTGTGTAAAAATGTAGAAAAGAAACCCAGTGGCTTGGTCTTAATTTCATAAGAGAATGCAGAGAAATATGGAAAAGAAGAAAATACTGTCAGGCCTCATGATACACAACCAGCAATGTAGTCGATCCTGAGGTAAAAGATGATTGTGTATGTGAATGTGAAGTGATAGTCAATACCAAAAAAGGAAGTGGATCATCACACAGTTACTTAATGAGCTACTTTTCTCTGGTAAAATGTGGCCAAATGAAAAAGCCAGATGAGAATCAACTGTGCCCCCCATCTGTCCAGACGGCCATTCAGATCATCTCATGACTGAGTCAAAGACTGACGCTGGGAGGGCAGTCAATGCCTGCCAGGAGTCTGTCCAGAGCAAAGCTGAATGTGGAGGCAAGATGTCACCGGGCGCCAGCACCTCAGCCAGTGTCAGTCAATGCTTTCTAGGGGCAAAGCCAAAGCATCCTATCACCTCAGTGTCAGCGAAGTCCTCAGTATCTGGAAAGGTAGTCAATCGAGGAGCTCCACTGGTCACACCTGCCTCCAGCTCCCGACAGAGCTCCCTCAGCTCAAGATCCTCCTGCATGGTTAAACCAGCAGCTGCTGGGAGCTCCTACCTCTTGCTCCTGCTCCAAAGCCAGCTAGTCTTTTCCAGAAGCGTCTTATGCATCTCAGAGTAGTTAGCTCACTTCCTCCTTCTCCCCAGCCCCGCCCAGACACTCACAGGAGCCCGGCCCCACAGGGCCCCGCCCCAGCGCCGGGAAGGTAGGGTTGCGTGAATGGTTAAAATTCCGTGCTGGGCCACCCTACTGGTGCCCTGTCTGCTAGGAGGACACAAACCAGTGGCCTTCTGTCTCCTGGGAGGTCAGCTGCCCAGTGCAGGATCTAGTGGGACACAGACACATGCTCAGGCAAGTGTGCAACTCGTTTTACATAAAATTTCCTGTCTCATGCCCTTAATTCTAAGCCACCTTCCACTTTTTCCCACCGTTTTGAACCCCCAGCAGCAGCAGTCCCAAATGTATCAGTTGATCCCACAGCAGCTTTGGCAGCAGGAACAATATTACTCGAATTCATTATTCATGGGTGCTTACTACTGTGAAACCCACATCTCATCCTCCACAGCCAGCGCCACACTGTTCTGCATAAGGTTCAAGCAGTCAAGAATCAGCCTTAACTACTCAGAAAGCTGCTGCCGTTAATCCTACAGGAGTCAGAACTTTTCCGCAGCCCCAGCAAGCTGTGCTGTCTCAGTTTGACTCTGTCCAGCAAGGACCGTCTCAAGCCCTCCTCATCCGAGATTCCCCCGTCGATCTGTATTTCAGCAGCGCAGAGGCAACCGTCAAGGTTCTGGAAGCACCCACTGTCAGCGGCAATGCTAGCAACGCAAGCAGCCAGACTACATCTGCATAGTGGGTGTACAGAAAGCCAGTCCAAAGATAAAAAAAAGAGGAGGCACAGAAATGACTCCAAAATCAAGAGTCTCAAGGTAAAATTTCTCTTACATAGAAAAATAAGCACAAGAGCATTTTGTCAGAGTTTGAGTTATTGCTCCATTTTTTTTTGTCTTTTAAAGATGTGTCAGTATTTTACTGTGCCTGATATACAAAGTTCATATACAGTAACAAACATGCACTTTTTAAATAAAAACAGGGAAATAATTTAATGAAACAAATTCATGGACTTCAATGTAAGCCACAATGGTGTCAAAATCCTTGCTCTGTAATTCCTCATCTGTAAAATATGAATTGTAAGAGGCATGTTTGAAGATTGTTGTCAAGATTAATGGAAGATGTTTAAAATCTGGATATGTAAATATTTGAAAGAAATGAACACAAGTAACTAAATTGAAAACACAAAAATAATATCAATACAAATGATATTTTTGTTACACTTCATAAAAGTCGACCTTAGAATAAATGGCAAACATGAATTGAGAAGTTACTTATTCAAAAAAACCCCACTAGACATTGTAAAGACAAGCAAGGAATTTGGATTCCTTAGTATTCTTTCTCTCGCCCCTTTTTCTCTGTGTATGTGTTTTTAATTTTCAGTCATCTGCGCCTGGAAAAACTGGAAGTATTAGACACTTTGTTTTTCATTCTTTAGTAATTTAGGGATGATTTGGATATATGACTCTTAATATTATTTGCCAGATAATATTCTTCAAATGTATTATTCACATAGTGCTTATTATTTTGCAAACACTTCATATTATACAAATGCACCTGCTGTCTACTATTCGTCTTGCTCCTCTATTCTCTCTCAATTATTTTGTCCCCATCAGACAAGATAATAATCATGAGAGAGAGAAAGCATAAACATTTCTTGGCTTATAAGGAACAGGTAAATAAAAATGATAAGTTGAGATGAAATGATGAAACAAATCACAGAATTATAGGGAAATAATGAATAACTGTGATATAAAACTATCTTTAAAATTTAAAATAATTAAAAAGTTATTTCTGTAATACCTAAACAGTATACTGTAGGGTAAGAGAGGGAGGTAAGAAATTTAATTATTATACCAAATATGTAACCTCTAAAAATGTTGAGTGAATTGATATATGTACATATATTCTATCAAAATATTATATGTAAGTGTAAAGAATCTTACCACTCAAAAAGTCATCTTCCAGATTTTCTGGAATTGAAAGTTGTTCCCAAAGAATGAACTATCAGAAACATCCAAAACTATACATGTTAAATATTTTTCTTGAAAGATTGTTTTTTCTCATAATGATATTTGCTATTTAAACCTCCCTCTGCATGACTAATGAACATTTTTTACTTAACATGTCAAAATATAACATTCATCACTTCCTTGAAACTATTGGAAACTTTAATGTTTTCTGTTAAAATAATTGACAAAAATTGAATTAATTACCAAGTAATTTTAAATAATTTTAAGGAATATCAGATCTATGGGCAGAATCTTATCACCTCAAACTACTTTTACCACAACTCACTAGACCTAGAGGGGCACTTAGAGAAATTCTCAAAGTTTCCTTTTAACAGTCAAAAAACTAAATAAGAACTAAAATGCATTATATTAGGAAAGGGAAGAAAGTGTCCAAATGGGAAGGGGGACAAGAGAGGGGGAGGCGGAAAGGAAAGGAGGGGCAAGAGAAATAAGGAATAGAAGGAAAAAATGGAAACAAAGTTTTCGTAAATAAGGAGGGAGGGTGAAGATAGGGGAGGGGAACAGAAAAAAGCAGCAAGATGTATCATGTACAGGTACAAATCCCCTGTGATGAATGTCATCACTATGTATATCTAAAATGCACCATTAAAATAAAATTAGATAAAGAAAAACACCCAAACTAAGGCAATTGTATAATGAAGGAGGAGTCAGAATGCGTATCAACAATAGCGAAAGGATTTCTGATTTAAAAAAAAAAAAAAAACAGTTTCAATTATATCATTGCTGAATACTGCATCACATTTTTGATTAAAATCCCTCCCTGCCTTCCCATGCTGTGTGAAATCAAGTTACAATTACAGTAATACCTTGGCTCATGATCACTTCTGTGTACAAACAATTCGGTTCACAAACAAAAGTATTGAGCAAAATTTTGCTTCAGTTTGCAAACTCCACACCAGGTGACAAACATGACCACGGCCATTCTCCACACACAAGCACAAATGCAGCCATATTCTTCCGAATCATAAAACAAATGAAGTTTATAAACCGTGGTACCATGTATTTTGTTTAGCTCCACGGGATCCTTCTTGACTTTGACTTGGTCGGTCTTCAGCATCTACCTGTTTCATCCTCACATCTTGGCTCTGGCCATACTTAACGATTCATGCTCTCTGTGTGCCCTGTTGATCCTTATCTCCATGTGGTGGTGGAGACTTCTAATTGTGAAATGCTTTTCTCTTCTCTGCCTAAGCAATAGCCCTCTAGATTCTGAAGCCATTGCCGTAGCATCCTTTATTACAGTACATTTCAAACTATTTCATAGGATTGTTCTGCGGATTAAAGAGGGTAGTAAATATAAGAATTAAAGGGTGGTGCATGCCTGTAATCCCAGCCACACAAGAGGTTGAGGCGGGAGGATAGCAACTTTGAGACTAGCGTGGACAATCTAGGAAGACCCCATCTCAAGACAGAAAAATAAAAAGGGTGGGAAATGTAACTGACTGGTAGAACGTTTGTGTAGCATGCACCAAGTCCTGGGTCCAGTCCCTAGCACCATAAAAAATTTTATATAACAGAACTGCATGTATAATCAATTATATATAAAATATATATGTATATTTTATCCCCAGCACTATAAAATATATTAATATAAATATCCTTTTCAGACTTTTTTGTTTATATTTTCTAACAGGCTTATGACATTGCATGTATTTATATGACACTAGTACTTATAATTGATTAAATTTTTAATATATGTGTATGTATATATATTATGTAAGTATATGTAAGTGTAAAAATATTAAATATAATTTCATATTCTCAAACCCTTTATGTTGAATGGCTTTTTGAAACATCAAAGGGTTGCCAAATGGGAATAATTATTACAAAAATAAGATTTTTATTATAACAGAACTTTTACCAACATGTGCATATAATTTACTTTTAAGCAGGTGTAAAATTAATTTTTATAAATAAAAAACAAATGATTAAATACAACTTTTTATGGCTTAGGTTTTGAACTAAGAAGATATCCCTGAAGTGATTATTTTAGCCCGTTTCTTTGATGAAATGTAGCAGAAAAAAGTTTTCTGCAAAAATCCAAGACCAAATTAAGAAGCAAGAAAAAGATAAATCACTAAGACATTCCTTTTTATTTCAAATCACTTGATTTCTTCTTCATTTATATGTTTTAGGAGTTGTGAATTCTGGGCATATACTGATATATACAAATAAAACAAAGCTCTCCTTTTTCTGTTTGTCTGGTAGTATATTGCATGATAATAGTGTGATGGATTCTTGTCAGAGTGTGGTGCTACATTTGGGTATCATTATGGGTATATGGGTATAGTTTTAATTTCCAAGACAAAATAGTGATAGAGGTCTGTTTCACAACCATGTGAATGTACATAATAGTAATGAACTGTACACTTAAAAATGGTTAAGATGGTAAATTTTAACACATATTTTTACCATAATTAAAAATTTTAAAAAAATGATGAAATAGATGTTGCATCTGAAAGACTTCATTCTCAGCAGGTTTATGGTAACTTTCATTTCATGCAGCTATAGCGTAGTGGAGAAGCCCACAAGTTTTGGGAGTCAGACTCTCCAGTTTCAGTGTTGGGCTCTACCACTTAGTTCACTGTAGGATGATGGAAAATTCCCTCATCTTCTCTGTGCCTCAGTTTTTCTATTAAATGTCTTCAAATTAGAGGTATTTAATTGAACGTTTTTCACACAACTATTACAAGAATTTTAAAAACTTACTATTTGTAAGCTGCTTAGACATTCCATAAAAGAAATCCTCCACGATAACTTCAAATTGCAATGATATATTTTAGATGATCTAGCACAATATAGTCTATGTAGCGAATATGAAATCATTCTGATGAGCAACAAGAACCACCAAAGGTTGGCGAAAAAGGTTCTGTGGAAGAGGTGTGGATTGTCTAAAGCAAATAAATGTGTTTCTACATAATCGTCGGTTTATAAAATGGGATGTCATCGGCGTTCTGAGGCTGCAGACAGAGTACACAAATGGCAGTTTCTTACTTGAGCCTGAAATCAACATTCCAACAGACTACCTTCTGCACTGCAAATCAAGTTGCCTCACACATGTCCCTTACCATATAGCCTACTTCAGAGTAGGTGACTACAGAATTCATATTTAATGCTGACTGATGAGTCCCCCAAGGAGAGTGAAAAAGCCAATGAGCACAGTTTCCTTACCGGTAGGAAGCCTGCAGAGACACTTGCAGGCATCCATCAATACCAGCAGCAGCCAGCCGCTCACCTAGGATGCTTTACAGTAATTACTTAGGAGGTGGCAGCTTGGCATTCATTTGTTCCTTCATTTATTCACATATAGTCATTGAGTACAAATTATAGAACAGACTACGCCAAAGCCTTGAAGATATAGCAGTAAATGTGACATAATGCACTTCAAAAGATTGCAAGTCTAGTATATTAAGAACACATAAGTGCTAACAAAGTAGAAGAACTTTAGCTTGGCTTTCAAATCAAATTGAATTTATCAGGCAAAATCTAAGCATTAACCATTCTTCATCATGTTTCAAGACTGTGGTATTTGATGATCATTTTTAGAAACACAGCAATTTAGGATTTAAAATGGAAATAGCAACAGACCTCCAGATGTAGTGTTGACATAATATCAGTTTTTTTTTATCGCTTGCCCTCATTTCAGCTTAATAAGCTCTCTTGGCTCTCATTTTTCAATGTTTAATCCAAAGCAATTAAACTGATATGCAAATGCCATCTCCACTGGTTTAAGAGTGACACTTAATACACAATTTTACTGTAATAGAGAAGGAGAATGTTCTGAGAATGATCAACTCATTTTTATTTCTTAATATATATTTTTTTCCAATATGTGCTTATAATAAAAGGTCCATACATACATTTAAATTATAACCCATAAATATAATGTGTTTTGTGCACAAAACACAAAGTCCATACTGTGTGATGTTTCTATTTTAAAGATAGCTAGCCTTCTGCTCAATATCTACAGAAATGAATATTTATTTGCTTTTTTTGGGTTTTTTTTGGGTACCGGGAATTGAACTCAGGGCCTCATGCTTGCAAGGCAAGCACTCTAACCACTGAGCTAAAACCCCGGCCCGGAAATGAATATTTAACTAATAAATTATAATAGCAAAACACACAACAAGCAGAAAATGAAGAAACTGGTTTGTGTGTGTGCATATGTGTTTAAGGTAATATTTCAGAATATACTTCTAAGCAGGGAATCAGAAGTTGTGGTAGAAATGCCAATTTATGAGAATTGCTGCAATTTGTTAGCATACATGATAGGGTGATTGCATTGATAACCCCAGTTTTTCTTGCCTATATTTGGATCTCTTTTCATGCAACCTACACTCTGAGTCCTGAGTCTGAGCCCACTATGTGACTTTTTTTTTTTTTTTGGCCAGTGGGATGTTAGAAGTTAAAAGCAGAAACTTGAATCGATTCTTACACATCTCTTCTTTTTGTGCCTCTCTGCTGTTGATATGAGACATGTCTGGACTTCCCTCTGGAAGTTGAACACCTCACAGAGATAGATTCTAATCTCCTTATTCATTCCAAATGTAACCATCCTAAGTTAGCCAATGGCTAATTGACCTTTAATGAGGAGGTCAGCTTCAGTTGGATAGATTTCAGAGATAATACACTTTCTTATCGCGAAATCTTTTTTATTACCATAAGTTAATATAGACTACATTCTGTAGAATGATACATATCATTATCCTAAAACTGAATCAATTTTCCAGTATTATATACATATATTTAGTGACATCCTTAAAAATTTAGAGACTTTCGAAAGTTTTAAGCTTTGCTTCAAACAAGAGGTATTTTTCAATGAAAAGTGTCAGTCTGTTTGCTAAAAAAAATTGGTTGTCATTTAATATTAATAAGTGAATATTAATTTAATACATTCAGTCAATAAATACTGATCGAATAACTGCTGTGTGCTATTCACAATCTACAGTATTAGAATATAAAACAGATCAGCTTTTGGAATTTGACTTACTTCTTTACTTTATCAATTTAAATTTAAAAATCCTTGATTCATCCAAATAGTATAAACACAATGGAAAAGCCAGCATTTAAAACTGTATTTCAACCAAAATAATAAGATAAAATTATTAAATATGTAGTATTCATGTATAAGAAGAAAGTAAATACAAAAAGGTGAAACATGCGAGTTAGAACAAATCTGGATTTAATTTTAACTGTGATCCTCATGAATATCTCCTGACAACTTCAATCCATCTGTGACCCAAGACTTATATTAACAAGAATCATTTAAATAAATTTAAAAACCTGCAGGTTTTTCATGGTCCCAAGACACACAGTTGAACCAAGTATAATACTAGACTTGGAATTATGGAAACTGTTGGTGCTCAGAACATAATATCCCAAAGTTGTGACACCTTGGCACGCTGAGTACTTCTAACTGAAGGAAATTGGAAGACCTCAAAAGCAAGATGTTTCTGACTTTTCCAAGCTGTCTTCCACCCCATTTTTTTCCCTGAAGAGAAACATAGAAATCAGAATTCCTTTTCCCCAGGAGAAGTGAAAGCCCTTTTTCACCAAAGGAGTTCATAAATAGATCACTTGCTCCTTTGCTCTCCCTTCTCCTTCCAAAACCTTCATTCCAGAAGAGTCTTTCATGCTCTTAGTGATTTCTAACCACTTGTGACAGTAAATTTCTCAGCCTGCCATGTACAGGTTAAGTATTGAAATATCTTTACTATCATATTATACTGCCTTTTAAGTGTGTGTGTGTGTGTGTGTGTGTGTGTGTGTGTGTGAGCACCAGAGGGTAGGAGGGAAGGTGGGAAGGAGGGAGGGCTGAAGAAGAGAGGAGAGAGAGAGAGAGAGAGAGAGAGAGAGAGAGAGAGAGAGAGAGAGAGACTGTTCTTCAAATTTTTTTCTCATTTAACTGAATACATTACCGTTCTGCTGCTCAATACCCCTTTATTCTTAGGTATAATTCACATGTTAGGTCAACTGTTGACTACAAGAGACATAGAACTCTTGTAATTTACATTTCTCCTATTATGTGGCTGTTTATTTGGATGAAATACTGAATTTTTATCTTCATTGCATGATGTGAAAAAGGAAAAATAATGAGAATATGCTATTGGTCTTCATATCTCCTTTTGGTTTTAAGATAAGTGTGAAATAAATACAATCTAAAACCAAAGCCTAATGCTATTATTATGTCTGCTTTGCGCGTGCATTATCCCACCATATAACTTACGGAAAGGTGAATTATGGTATTAAAGATAAGTGAAACCAGGATCCCGCCATTAAATAATTTTTATTTTTGACTGATAATAAGAATTTTTATTGAATACAGTGTGATGTTTTGATACATGTGTACATTGTGGAATGTGCAGATCCTAGTAATTTGCATACATCACCATAGTTATTTGTTATCTGTTTGGAGAACATTTAAAATCCTCTCTTTTAGCTATTCTGTAATACACTATACATTTTCAACTATAGTCACTCTTGCTGTGTAATGGAACACTAGAATCTAAACTTTAACCTTGTACCCATTAACCAATATCCTCCATTTCATCACCCATGGTTACCTGCCCCATCTCTGAAAACAACCGTTCTACTCTGTAATTCTGAGTTCAACTTTTTTACATTCCACATATAAGTAACATCAAATGATATCATTCACCATAGCCGAGAAACAATCTCAATTTCTATCAGTGAATGAATGGATTAAATATGTGGTAAATATGAACAATCGACTACTGTTTAGCCTTTTAGAAGTCCAGGAAATTCCAACATTAACAAAAACATGGAAAAGTCTAGAAGACATTATGAGGAATGAAGTAATCCAGGTTGAGAAGAGCTGTATAGTTGTTAATAATTTAAGAATATTTTTAAAGCCCATGTGCAACCTGAATATTCTTCGTACAGCAATTATCACAAAATACTATGAAAATAGTTTATAATTAAATCAGAAAAAATGTAAGTAGGATAAACAATCTGAAATTCTAAAATCTACCATTAATCAAATACCTAAAATAATTTTCCCAAGGAAATGTTTATTTCCCAATAAATGCATCATAATTAGTGCATTCTCATGAAGTAAATATTCTCTTGTGACAAGCTTAGTGGACTGATATAACACTAGTAATAATAGTGACTGAGACTAGAATGCAATTGCAAACCTGGTGTAAATTAAACATTTTTCTCTGGTGGAAACCAGAACATTATTCATTGCTGAGAAGGAGTGAGGAATCATGGGAACCATCAAGCACTGGGATTGGGAGTGCAGACTAGTTTAACATTCTGGGGAAGCACAGAAATATCCATTTACCTATGGTGCAGCCATCTATTCCGAAGTGTACATCTCAGGGAAATTCTCATACAGGCCTACAAGGGGACATTGCAACCAGCACTATATTTAGTGGTGTGGATTTAAAGTTCCTCTTGGAAGAGGGACAAGGCCAAAATGTCATAAATGCCCACTATAACGAAATGATGAATCACGTAGTAGTTAGAAGTTGGAATGACTTCTAACTATTTCTCTCTCTTTCTCTCTCTCTCTCACTCTCTCTCTATATATATTTATTTGTGTTTGTATATATACCCATATATGTGTGTATGAATATAATATAAATTGATATTAGAAATATAGGGGTTAATGAAAATGTAGATAACAGTAAAAGATATATAACATAATAAAATGTACATAAATTGTAAATATATACACACAAAATAATGCAGATTTTACACATATAAATAAAGGTACACAATGAATACATTAAAATCATTGCTATTGCAGGAGAGAGGATTAGCATGGGGGATAAAAAAACATGTGCATGTGTATGTGTATGTGTGTATGTTTACACACATCCATATACATATACATTGAAGAGACAGGGCTAGCTTGCATCAATGATGATGAGGCGCCTACTACTAAAACGATACTGTAAATAAATATATTTATTGTGAATAAATATATACACAAAATAAACACATGCCTCAAACTAATGTACACCAAATAAAGGCTCAGAACACACATTTCATGATATCTAAGACAAATTTATGCTTGGCCCAAGAAAAACTTTTAGTTATTAGGTATAAACTATATATTTTAATATATTCTATTTAAACACATCTGCATGTAGTTTTCCCTATGGCAGTAAATGTTCTCATTCTGAGGATTCCTAAAAATTGCCATAAAGAAAAATTTTAAAAATTGTTCATCTAAATAGTCAGAGAGTTTTTTATTAATATATCATGTTCTATGAATATTTTAATAAATTACTATAGATATTTCAGAAATTTCACTGTTGCACTGTACTAAATACACCTTTTTCATACTTGAATTACTAATAACTCATGGATAGGGTTTTTATTTCTGGTTTTATGGTTTCAGGCCATACTTTCTCACTATGTATTAAGAATCTGAAGTTTTAAAAATCAAAAAGAATTCTAGCCAATTAGCATAATAGTTTACATCACATTCACTTTGGCTTTGATCATCACACTTGAATTTATAAACTAGACTTTTCTAACATCCACGGAATAAATACAGTAATTGCTATTTGTGGTTATAGACTTATGCCACAAAAATTTCCTAGATGTAGTCAGTGGAGCACATGAGAAAAAAATATATATGTTTTTAAGAAAATACATCTGACAAAGTTAAGGACATTGTTGGGACACAGATGCCATTGGTATTTATGTGTCTTACTAATTGTGCTCTTACTAGAACAATTCATATATTGAGGCCACTCTGTGAGTTCATTTCATAGAATTAGATATTAAGGCTGCAGGAAACTAGAAGATGCCACTGAAAAACATTAGTGTAGCAACGCAGAGTATACCACTCCACAATATGCCTCCTAACATTAGTACTACTTTGAGCTGCTGATTTTGAGAAACATCAGACACAAGTGAAACTCAGAAACCAAAAACAGAAGTTACTTTCTTGTAAAGTAAATTTATTTAGATAGAAATCTTCATCTATAAAGATATCACTTTATATTTACCAAAAAGCAAAGGATGACCAAACCACAAGAAATTTTACCAACAGAGAAGGAATAAACCTTAAATTTTCAAAGATTTTTATCTTCTTTCATTTGTGGTACTCCCAATGGCAGGAGGGAAAAAAACAAACTGATGTAAAAATAACATGATATCTTGGTCCACTTTCTGTTGCTATAACAGTAAGGTCAGAGAGTGAGAATTATGTCAATAAATTGGAAACATTAAATTGTAAATCTCATTGAGAAAATTCCTAGGTAGGAAGTGGCAAGGAAATTCTATTTCTAATAATATGGGAAGCTAAGTTATTTAGACAAGGTCTCCCAATAAAAATAAGGAAAAGTACTGTGTTAATATTTTCTTGAAATCATTAAACGATTTGCCAGGTAGGGATTCTTAAACCAAATTCTAAGTTAAACGAGATCTCAAAGATTTAAGCGACCCAATTAATATGATTTTTTTTCTGACAGCATCTGCTGATCTCGGTAATTCCAGTAGGTAGAACCTGGGTTTAATGATAGCACAAGTCCAGTGGGGACCGGAATGGTTGGGTGGTGGGGAGGGATTTAGTCAAATCCCAAATTGGAAAGAACTTCTAACCAGTAAGGCTGAGAGCTGCATCCTCTAAAAAATTGATGAAACATAACTAAACTTGACCCTCTCCACCCTTACATATCCTTAAGGTAGATTTACAGCACAAATTCTTATTACATGGATAGTCCCAAAAACCTCAAGCTATGAATTTCATTTAATTCATAGTGATCCCAGAGTAGTTACACCTTAGGCACCTGCCACAGCTAATAAAAATCTTCTCTGTAAGCTTTCCCCTTCATCCTTGGCCTCAGAGAATCTCCACAAATAATATTCCAAGGAAAATGATCAGCTCATTGAAACCAAAACAAAATAACTAAACACAAAAGGAAATAAGGAGCCTGGAGCAAGCATCATGAAAAGGCAGAGAACAACTATCATTCTCTCTCTTGAAACTAAAGTTATTAGAGTCATCGGCCAGCAATTCAAAAACAAATATGTTAAAGAAGTGAAAGGTAAGTACAAAGCACAGATAGATTTTTCTGTATCTGTCACCAAAAATTACATACTGGCTTGAAAAAAAATCATCTGAATTTACAGAAATAAAAATAATGAAAATTAAAAACTCAAGGCATAGGTTCAATAGCACATTAAACACAGCTGATAACAAGTAGAGGAGAGAGGATCAGTCATTAGAATAAGGGAGTGCGCACCATCTGCTTGATACCCTTCTGAACTCAGGGAGATGCCTAAAAAATTAGTAAAGGAATATTCCTTATAAACAGGTGTGGATCTTGAGGATCAGAGATGATGGTAAGGAGCTTTAACAGAAGCATAAAAATAAGGGTCCCAGGGCCCCGGATTCTTAGACTACATTCTTGGCCTTGATGACCTTCAAAATGAGTAGGAATATAAAGGATGGGAAGGACATAGAACAATCAGATTCACTTTTTGAAAAAATCAGAATGCTCAAAATATACATTAATTGTTTCTTTCCAAGTACAGTATTTAATTATACCATTTTCTTTCAATATGGAAATAAATACAAAGGACAAAAAATGATTTTTGTGCAATAATCAGACTTTTGTAGAAAAACAATAATCAAACACTTATTATGTACCAAACCATGTACTGGTCTAGGCACATCTTCTCAGCCCTCACAATAACCTAGGAGGGAGGCATTAATATCCTTCTTTAATATTTAAGAAATAGATTCCAAGTCAATAAATAAATTTTAAAGGGTAATACAGAACTTGAATCCAAGTGTACTGATTCAAAAGCTGAAAGTCTTAATATTAAAACTAGCATTACTTTATGTAATAGATTCTGAATAAAACATCAGTACAATTGAAAGAGTACTTTTTACATATGTGACACTTCAGTGAAGTTCTCCCCAAATTCCTTCCCAGTCTTTTGACAACTTACCATCAAAAGGAAAGTACACTGGTAGGTCAAGGTCACTATCATAAAGATAAATTCTTTACCATTATACATCATGAAAAATGCCTTAGAGTGAACTAAGAAAAGGCAACTGGGTAAATAAAATCAATTTGAGCTCTAAATGATACTGCCAGAGTAATGGTCAACTGCAGAAAGCTATAATACAAAAGCGATGAAGAGCTTCCACTTGGTTACATGGCCAGTTGCAGGAGATCAACGGACATCAGCGGCAGTGTGCTGAGTCACCTGGGATGTGTATCCCACTTAATTTAGCTAAAATAAATATTTAAAAAATCACAGAACCTAAAACAGACATACTAGCTCTTCTCCATTCTATTTATACCAAAAGACTGAAAACTATTTCGCCTGAGCCATTGTATCAGTTAGAAATATTTGAGCTCTAAAAACATAAGAATACAGGAAGGGGAAAGTCGACAGATGTGGAAACGTGGTCCTAGGCATTTTCCTATAGCAAGAACCTATTGGCTTTGTTATGATTTTAAATTCCCTTTTGTATTTGGTTAGTTGAGCTTAGAACCTATGCAAGTTTTGTTTACTGTTTTCTATGAATTTATTTCTGTCTGGGAAATCCCTAGCAAGTAACACAGCAAAAGAAGAATATGGCCCCTGAGCACCATTTATACCTCGGAGTTACTGGGAGAGTAGGCTAAATAGGGACTTTATCGGTCTCTTAAAATATGAAAAAAAAAAAAAAAAGTTTTGTGAGAAAGAAAAACTGCAATTGCCGTAAGGTATCGTCCCAAGATGTAGAACTAGGCTCAAAGGGAAAGAACTTCGGAAAGCTCAGAACAAAGAAATGTCTAACCGAATGGTGCAAACAGAAACGCCTGCCTCAAGGTGTCATGTGCTCAACTTTCCAATACAGGATAGACAACCATTTGGCAGATACGGGGAAAGGGCAAAATGAGTTTCAAGAAAAATGAGTTTCACGGGATGAAATAAACAACAAAGTTCACCCTCCCTATACTAAGATTATTTCAGACTAAGACTCCCAAGTCTCTCTGGAACTCCAACCTCATTTTCAAGTACTTGTTTAAAACAGTTGCCTTCCAATTTCTAGCATTTTAAATCCACCTACTTAAGAACCAGACTATATCATCTGCCGGATTTCCTGCTTCTATTCTGATGCCACATTTTCCTAGTCATCGAAGCAGGACACCAGTCATGGGCCCCTCTCTCCTCTCAATCAGTTGCTAAATTATGTGGTTTTGCTTCACAATATCTGTGACAGGCACTCTTTGGTTTGTAGTTCATTTTCACTACTTTAGTCAAAGCCTTCACTGTTTCTCGCTTATACCACTTGCTAACGAGCTGTTAACTATTATCCTTCCCTCTGATCTCACCTTCATTCTATCTGTGTAACATATGACAGCCAAATCAATTTTTCTCAAAAATGGTCATGGCGACACATCTCCCTCTTCAAAAATCATTACTTCTTATGAAATTAAGCACAACCGCCCTCAAACTAAGATAATACCTGAATGTTTCACAGAAATTTTTCCTTTTTCCTCCTCACTACACTCATAGGTGCAACACGCTCTATTTCTCCCCAAGTTTTTCATGTTATATCTTGAGTTTTGTACCGCTCTATCTCAGCTAAAGTAATCCTTTGCCTGAAGTATGCCATCTAATTTTTACCTTTATAGTCAAAGCCCTTTCAAAATAATACCTATTTGCGTGAAGACAGCCTTTTTACGTGTGCAATCACATCATTTATACTCTTTTATAGGCTTTCTTTTATTATTTTCTTTAAGATGTTAAATATTTGCATACTCAGAAGGATTCGAATTATTAGACTTCAAAAACCTTGAGCAGCAGGACTATCTCTTATTTATCATTGATGCTCTGTTGCATGTAGTACAGCGTAAGTATTCAACAAATAATATAGGATTGACTAGTTAATAATGCTATTTTTCAGTGCATACATTTTGCTCTTGATCATCAGCTGATATTTTCATAAAAATGTGACAAGTGTACACTACATATATATTCATCACCAACATGGGACAAACATGTCAAGGTACATTTCTTCCTGATAATCAGTGGTCAAGATTTAGTATAGCCTGAAAAATGTAATTGACAACACTCCATCAGTTCTCTGACTCAAGAGGACATATAACATTTATAAACTGTTTGCTTGAAACTCCCTTCTCTGTGGGTATTACTTTATCGTTTTATTTAATAATACGAATACATATATAGTGTTTATTATCCTAAAGCATCGCCCTGCTTGCTTTACAAAATGTAAGTGATTTAATTTTATCGTGCAATTTGATATGCAAACTTTCAATTCAGGGATAAGGCTCAAATATATTTTAGGTGTCTGTTTGGCAATGTCCCCTTTTTAAGTGAATCTGTCACTTTTTAAATGAAACTTGTGCTACTGAGAGCGCACTTTCAAAATCAGCTAACGGCAAACAAGCATCCTTCCATCTTCTCCCACTCTCTACTCACCTACACAGACACAGACACACACACACACACACACACACACACACACACACACACACAGGCTCTTACACTAATGTTAGGTGTGAGGTAAATCGGGCCAGAGATGGACACGGCGGAGGAAAAAATAATGATCCCCCCAAATGTGTCCACAATCTAAATGCAGAATTTAGGAATGTGTTAACTTACACAGCACAAGGGACGCTATTGATGTGATTATACTTGAGACCCTGAGCTAGGAAGAGTAGCCCGGCCTATCCAGGTGGTCCCAATATAATTGCAAAAGGCCTTACATGGGAAACAAAGAAGCAATACTTTACTACTGACTACCCCTGGGTAAGGGTATTAACACCAGAGCCAACTCAAGTGAATTTGTTCTTCTTTGGAGGATTTTGGGTTCCAAATCAAAGAAATGACTGGCCCTTAATAAAAAAGTAGGACTATATGTTGGTGCTAACTCAAATAGCCAAAGAAAGTGACCGTCCTAATTTAGAAAATATTAGAGACTGTAGGAAACACAAATATAAAAATCTTGCTGACCTGCCACGTAATTGCATAGGTGTTTGACTCTAAATTGTAATGTGATATGATAATTCAAAGAAAAAATCACATATTATACATATATGTATGCACACATAGATGCATTCATATGTACACCAATTTCTATCATGGACCACACACAAAATACATTCTAGGTGAATCATGAACAAATAGAATTTTTCAAAGGCTACAACCTTACTCCTTAGATTTTGATATTGGGATAGACAATTCTTACTTAAATAACATACAGCAAGCAAGAAAAAAAGGGGGGGACAAGATTGACACATTTAAGCTACAAAAAATTTAAAAATCTGAACAACCTAAACAAAGTGAAAAAAAAGTAAAACAATATGTTCTAAAAATATCTTTAATTTATAAACTCCACAAAGAATTAAAGTAAGCAATTTAAAATATTCATAAATCATACAAAATAAAACAAAAACAGTCAAAAGTTATCAACAGGTATTTCAGAGAAATAAAGAGAAAATAGCCAGTAGGAATATGAAAATCCAAAAGTTACTAGGAATGCGAGAAAACACATATAAACAGCATGCCAATAGCTTTTAAAAGGTGGGAATCCTGTTAACTGCTATAGCCTGCTGTTGGGAAAGCAAACTGGTACACATACTTGGGGGGTGACTGGCAGCATCTGTTAAAATTAATAATGGCTGCACCCTATGACCATCAGTTGTACTTCTCAAATAGCTGTCTCAGAGAAATGATTGCTTATGTGTACAATAAAGAACACGGATCATAAATGAAGTATTGTTTGTAATGGTGAAACACTGGGACAATTCTAAGTATGTCCAATAAGGAAATAATTAAAAAAAACATTTTATGTAGTCTAACTGTGAAATATTCTTTGTCAGGTAAAAAATAATTAGTTAAGTCAGGCGCGGTGGTGCAAACCTGTAAGCCCAACATTCAGGGGGTGCTAAAACAAGAGAATTGCAAGTCTGAGTCCAGCCTGGTCAATTTAGTGACTTTGTGAGATCCTGTATCAAAATTTAAAAAAATTAAGCAGAGCCTCGGGGATGTAAATCAGTGCCACTGCCTGGGGTTTAATCCCCAGTACCGAAAAAGGGAGATAGATAGATGATAGAGAGATAGAATGAGTTAACCAATATTTACTGACAAAAAAGCCTCCAAGATATATATATACATATATATAAAAGATCTGCCAAATAATTTATACAATCTTAGTCACTTGCTCGTCTCTGAGGCACAATACCCCACACCCACAACTTAAGGAAGGTGAAGTTTATTTTGGCTCATGTCGCAGTCCACAGTGGGCGGCCTCCAAGTCAGAAAAGCATGGCAGATGTACATGCCGGAGGAGAGCTGCTCATCGCATGGCTACCAGGAAGGAGAGAGTGAGTGAAAGGAGGATGAGGAAATAGATAGGCCCTTCCAGACCACGTCCCCAGTGACCCAACTCCTCTTCCTCTGACCGAATCCCACCTCCTAATAGCAGGTCAGATAGTAACTCATTCACTGATGATTACCCCACAACCCAACCATCTCCTGAAAGCTCCACCTAGGAGCACATGGGGCTTTCGGGAAACATCCGGATAAGAAGAATAACAGAATTTAAGTAAAGTATCAGATTGGTTGTGTCTTGATCTCCTCAAATCATGGTAACCACTGTAGAAGTTGGAAAGTAGAGATGGGTGTTGGTTAAGGGAAACCAAGATGTTTCTTGTGCTTTTTAACTTTCTTTTTATAATAAATGATTTTATTACTTGTCTACTTAAAATTACATGAAATTTATAAATTTAAAAGCAAAACAGTGAATCCATGCAAATTTCTATGCAAAATGAATGGCTAGGTGAATGAATAGAAAGGGATTTGTAAGTTTCCCTTTTTTGTGAACTGGAAATATAACGATAAAATTTAATTCTGTAGGTGAAGACATACACATAAATATGATCCAAAAAGCCAGTGGAATTCATAATTAATGTTGTTATTTTTTAATTTCAAAGTTATATGATTTTCTCTTTGTACTTATTCTTACTCATTTACATATCACTGTCTAGTTTAAAGGAAATGATCAGGTCAACCACAAAACACAAAGTAAAATCTCACAGGAGTGAAATTTTCTGGGTAGACTTATAACTTGAATTGGGAACAGAAGAAAGTAGTGCACATTGCTAAATTATGAAAACATGAGTATAAAAATTGAATATTTTTATATGCTTGACAAGGCTTTGAAAATATCTTCATGCACAGTGAGCTAATAAATGTCGAATTTTACATTGTACTTGGACTATTGTTCATCTGCACTAACCTACTTTTGAAAGTCCCTAATGCAGAATTACTCTGATGTATTCCTACCTCTACGTGTGTGTGTGGTGTGTGTGTGTGTGTGTGTGTGTGTGCATGAATAGTGAGGGGCATGAAGAATGGAAGATTTATTCAAAAGTTTCTTAGTAATTTTTTTAATGAAAGTCCATCCTTTAATTAAATTCATATTTTACACATAAAGACACTTATATATACGTATAGGATTTCTTACACAAAATAACACAGATCAATCTTTTCTCATATAATATCATCAAATGGATTAGTACTTTATGGAATGTTCCTTCTGAAATTGATCAGAAGATTATTTTTCACCGTATCTCTCTCAGATGACGCTATTTCATACTTTCAGAAAATTAAGCATGTAATAAAATCAATAATGTGTTTTATTTCTTGATTTTCTACTCTGTGATTGGCTTCATGGAATAATAGACTATAAACTCAGGGGTAGAATTTGTCCCCACCCAATTTTAGAGATGTTCTTTGGGGGCAAATGGAAAGATTCTCCCATGTTAGCACAAGGAAAGTATGATATTTAGGCTCAAACAAAAAAACAGGGGACTATTAGATTTGTATCATCTCTCAGTCACTGGTCTATTTGCTTATGAGGGCGTGGTATCTCATGGCGTCTGTTTCTTCCTGCAGGACTCATTAGGAAAAACTATGGAAAATAAATACAAGTAAAATACCAGAAATCCCACCATAAGAGAAAAACCATTATAATTTGGCCATGTTTTCCATATTTTTCCAGTGAGTCTGTGTTTCCTTTTAAAAGCCAGAAAAATATTTAAAGCTGTTTTCATTTTAAAGGGTAAGTACAAAGGGAGAATCAACATGTGAATCGTTTTGGTTACCTAGCTAATTCATTCTTGTTGGTGGACAGTTTAGGACTATCATCTCCACCCTGCACTGAGAGGTCTCCAGAAGTCACGGAACTCAGCTGACCGAGAGAGATTTTCAGGCTTCATCTACTCGAAATTCTATTAGGGGAATAAAAAGGACTTTGTTCTCTGTTAACATCAGGACCTGTGACCCAGCGATGGTGTCTTATTACACTTCTCTTTTGCCCTCACAAATTCCACTTGGTTTGTGCTTCTTTTAATGATGTTTACTTGAACTTAAAGAGAAAGGTATTATTGTCATCATTATTTTAAGCTGCATGTTAGCTTTAGTTACACAAATCAGGTGATACTTGCCTACAGCCGAAGTCATATTTACAATGGAAAAACTGTCAAATAATTAGGAAATCAACCAAGTTAAGCTTCATATTGTGATATATGTCTGTCTTTATCTTATCTTCTACCGGTGTTGGCCCTTAGTTGTGAATGAGGACAGTGAGGGCAAAACTACCCAAAATGCATTACTAATAATCAGATGCCAAGGCAGTTGTTGAATGATTTACCTTCAAAAAAAAATTACTTCTCTCTTCTAATTACCTGTAGCTTAATTTTATCCTGTGTTCTTACTGCTGCCTGGTATTAAAACCGAGTAAAATTGACACTAATATTGTCTCTTCAGATAGTTGCTAACTTTTTTGTTTATTATCTTTCCTCACAAATGGGGGTACAATCCTTATTTTCACTTCGCAGTTCAGTCCCCAGGGCCTAGCTGAGTCTTAGAACATGGCAAATTCTCAATGAACGTGTTCACATGAATGACCTCTTGTGGTCCTCAGCTTTAAGAGACAGTTTTCTTTTTCAGAAAGTTTATCCCAGGACTGGGGCTGTAGCTCAGTGGTTAATGGGCTTGCCTAACAAGCACAAGGCCATGAGTTTGATCTCCGGCACAAAAAAAAGAAAAAAAAAAGTTTATCCGAGGTCACCAATAAGAAACAAATATGAAGAAATCATGGTGGATAGATGCACATTGTTTCATTTTCTGTTTTTAAAAATTTAAGCTTATTTTCACTCCTAAAAGTACTCCCAATGTGCTCACTGTTTTCATTAATATATCGGCATACCTTATATTCTAGATCCCTCATTAGTTTTGTTTCCTTTATGTAATTTGACATGTTCTTTCTATCAAAATAACTTTTTCCTTTCTGCTCCAATTATGCTATTCTTCTGAAAACCCACACTAGTTTTTTCTTGTCCTGCAGATTTAATTATTTCATCTTCATCAAGGTTAGCCAGCATTATTTAAATCTCTTTGTAACTCCAATAATGAATTGCTCCCTCACTTCTACTCTAGTATTTGTCCTATTTCATTTTCTATGAAGATTATGTTTCATGTACATTAAATAAATGTGCTGGGTAGTTCTCTGTTTCTGTACCCACTTGTAATATATTTTAATTAAAGAGACAGTAAAGTCTATACTCCACAAGTTATCAAGCTTTATTCTCTCCTATGTGAATGTCAACAGGCAACAAGAAGAGCCTCACCTTTCAGTCAGGATTGCGGGGTTTATTTCCCAGACAGGAGTGGGCCCCTATGTGAGGAAGACTACCTCAGTGTACTGATGTCTGTCTCACTCCATAGGGCAGCAATTGGCATTTGCGGACATAATTTTCTTGCCTTTTTCACTCTACCATACTAGATGTACAGAAATAGTCCTAAACCACGGATGGGAACGGCATTATTAAAGCATTTACTTTAGTGGACATTTTGAATAGTCGACTTTTTGCCTAGGTGAAGTTCAGAATTACGATAAAGGCATTAGTCAGCAAATTTATCTGATTATAACTAGATCTCTAATGTATAACACAATATGTAATGCTATCCTAGTAGTTTTAAGTATATTAAATATTTGTCTTTCACATGAAAGAATTCTAATACAGATTACAGAGCTGGTATGGCAGCTACGTGGTATCTCCAGGGTCTCCAGCTCCTTCTAGCTTTCTATTCTATCGTCCTATCTTGTGTTGCTCAAATCTCCAGCTCTCACAATAATGACTGTAATTCCGGTAGGAAAAAGGGAGTGGGCAAAGAGAAAACTGTTTGCTTTCCAGCTGAATGATCTTCCCAGGATGCCAAGCTACCCCCCTTATACAAAGAAGAAAAATGTCTTCCAATTTTCTCATAAGGTCATTATCACAGTGAGATGCAAAATTTGAGTGTGTGTGTGTGTGTGTGTGTGTGTGTGTGTGTTCATTTGATCACCGTATGCTTGGAGAACAGAACATATTTTTCAGTACAGGAGGGTTTAGAGGGCTAACTTATCACTGGTCTTAGGGGTGGGCATATGACCCAACGCTACATCTCCTGGGTCACTAGTATTCACTTAGGTAGAGACAGGTAGGTAGTCAAAGCATATTATCAAAACCAGGCTAAAGAAATATGTAAAGATTTCTGAAACAAGAAGCATGAAGGATCATGTAGACAGTATAATAAAAATACAGTAAATGTTTATAATTTTTAAAAAAAAATGTATTACGGTAAAAGGCACATTGCCATGAACCCCCCTCAAAATACTCCCCCTCACTTCAAAGACACTTATCCCATCAATCTTGCCACTTTCTGGACGTATTCGGATGTCTGCTTATGTGAGTGTCATTTGCTGTGCTGTTTCGGCTGCCTCCATGTCCTGAATCAGTTCAAAGGATTTCATGGTCGCTTTGACTTTAGGGAAGAGTCAAGCATCTCACGGTGCCCAGTCTGGTGAATATGGTGAATAAAGACACACTATCATGTTTTTGCCAGCCTGCCTTTCCATTGGATGGCACTTGGTAGCTGCATTGAGTGTATTTTATGTCACAGCTCATAAAAACACTCATGAAAGAGGACTTCCCGAGCTGCTTCAGAAAGTAGCAAGAATTATGGGATCAGTGTGTTGGAAATGAGGGCAATCAGTGGCAATATATCTTTTACTGAAATATTTTTATTATTTTTTAAACACACACTGTACTTTGTGATCAGCCCTTGTAAGTCTGAGGCTGCCATGGGGCCATTTCAGTCACCAGAAGAATAGAGCCTGAGGATGATGTTCAGGGACAGAGAGACCAAGACGGAAACAGGGACAAAGATAGTATAGCACAAGCACCGAGAGGAGGAGCGGGGGAAAGGGGGAGAGAGAATGGAAGACTAAATACTGAGTGTCAACTGAGCATACAGTGAGGGGCCTACCACAGGAATGCTCTATTACTGAGTCAATATATAGTATTTCTTTCCAACTATTTTCACTTAGATATCTGTCACCTGTGCCTCAGAGAATTGTTTTACAGAAAACAAGCAAAGAAAATAATAAAGGATGTACAGAAATGGACAAGGGGACAGATCTCATCCAGTAGAGAAGTGGTCCAAGGAAACAAGGGTAAGGGGTGAGGATGAGGGGAAGGGGAGATGAGAGGGATAACTAATAGTCCTAATCGATGTAATCGTATGCCATGACATAAGCTAAGACAAATAATATCAATAAGTATGTAAAAGGTGATAAGGGAACCAGAGGAGGCAGGGAGAAGGAGAGAGAGGGGAAGGGGATTAGGGAAAAACAAGCTGTAATTGTGCATGTAACTATTCCCCAAGATGATTGTAAACTGTGAATTTCAAACATGTACTAATTTAAAAAGGGGAAAAAGCAGTATTTTATTAATATTTTTCTTTTAGTGAATTGTTACCTAAAATTAAAAGTAAATATCTAAACATCTAGCTAAGCAAACTTTTAATAATATCTACAGAACCTTCCTGGAAATGTAAAGACTCAATACCCATAATTTAACACTTTTAGATTCATTATAAATAGAGTATTCTACATCTAAATGTCTTTGCTTTGGCAGTGTGTGTGTGTGTATGTGTGTGTGTACATACACACATGTGCAAGTATACACACTATTTCCTATGAAATACTAAACATAAAATTTTCTAAAAAAATAAACTCATATGCTTTTCGTGTACATTCTACTTACTCCAACATTTCCTTTATTCAATCAAGAAATCATGTACAAATTGTGTTAACTGTTGAAGCCAAAAATAATAATTATGATATGGTTTTTCTGACCTTAAGATCCTCAGTCCAGAGGAAGATCCTTAAATCAGAGGCTTTCTTTTATCAACAAACAACTAATTTTTAATGCATAGTAATTATGTCAAGTGCTGTTTTAAGGCTTTTCTTTGCAGTATCTTACATAATACATAATCCACTCAATTCATCTATCATTATCAAAACTTCTATTTTTCAGATGAAGATGTTGAGGTTAACTGAGGTTAAAGTACTTTCCCAAATTCACACACATAATGACCATGAACTCAAGAGTCATGAACTGCAATGCATCCTTTTTGCCTGTACTACATTTCCTTACTGCTACTGACTTTCATTCAAGATTGCTTTAGATCAGAAAATAGTAAATGTATGTTCTTCTGTCATTTGCACATTGCTTTAGAATAAAATTGTACATACTTTACAATTTCTGACTGACAATATTCAGTTGAATTTTAAATTTCAAAAACTGCACTTGCCTATGCTCTGATAAAAATATAAATGTATATAATTATTTAAGCATACATTTATAAACATAGTCAAATCTCTTCCATTATTCTTTTAGGTAGTACAGTAAAATTTTCAACATCATTCAATAATAAAGGAAGTATGGTGCCTTAGCATGCTGAGAAGTATGGACTGACAGAGGCTGGAAAGGCCCCAGAAGCAAGGATGCTCTGGTCTTCTGCCACCCTTCTCCTACTCTCCTTTGTACCCCAAAGTATCTCATAGAAACCGGAAGTTCTCTCCCTCACCCCTGTGGGTCATGGAATCTAGAGGTCCTACTCATATTTCTGCATGGCTTGGTGCAGTCCCATTCCTATAGGGCGTCTCATTCTTCATTGAACCCAGGTGTAACAATGTACAGTTTTCCTTCGGTTCTGGGTTCTTCATTCCTGAGCTACTCTGTCCTGTAAAACTTTGAATTAATTTGTTATGGTTTCTTTTGTTAAGCTGTGTTCTGTTATAGGATGTAGGCCATGACTTTTGTTATGGGTCAAAAAAAATGCAATTTCTCACCCCTATGATAGTTAACATCTTATATTTTGAACAATTTACATTCTTGTGTATATCTTTAAAAAACAAAAGAAAATTAAAATAATCACAGGTAAAGCAAAAGCGGGAATATATATCTATATACACATACATATACATATATATGTATATAGATTTTATATATATATATATATACATTTCTATTAATGCAGGTAATTGAATATGGAGGTCAGGTTAACTAAAAAAAGAATAGCAGACACAATTCTGTTAAGTATTCACAGATAGGCACGTAGTCTGTAGGTCTCATATATTTTGTAACTATTTATATACACCAGTTCCTTTAACTACAACAGAATCAAGGACACTTAAACTATATATCCTTTTTACTAACTAGAATGTTAAAAAGAATTCAATCGCAACTGACAATTTTCTGAGAAACTCCATGTCTATAATCTAAATATACTTTCAAATACAGGCAAAGAACAAAAGAGAAAAATAACTGCCATAAAATCTGTCTTTTTTTTTTTTTCTGTAAGAGGTGCAAGGCAGCAAATAAACTCAGGTCAATCTATTAGTTTAGAATAATACATGAAATCAAACATTATAGTTGTCTTATTTCCTCTGGTCATCTGTGGTAATCTGTCATATTTCAAATTTGTGGCCTCCAGATCTGTGATAGAATAATTTTCTATGGTTTAAAGACACCAAGTTTGTAGTGATTTTTTTAATAACAGCCTCAGGAAACAAATAAACTGTGATATGTTGGTTTGGTATAACTTGTGAAGTTACCTAGTAGCTAAAGAGTTGCTTAACATAATTCATCCCATATTAGTTGCACACCTACTGTACACTAGGCTTTTCCCTTAAATCTATGTGGAGGTTTTTATAATTTTAGTACTCTCAGGAATTCTCAATATTATCTCCTATTTCTGCATACCTTAGAATGCCATCGAAAGATACTTCTTGATAGTTCACATTATTTGGTTTGTTTGCACTTTTCTTTTTTTTTAACCTATTAATGATTTATACAGTTATTAGTAATAATAATGATGATAGTAATTAAAATTTTACAAATTAAAGGACAAGTCAAGTGTTATATTAATTTCTTTGCATATGTTATCGCTTATGTTTGTGATCCTAGCTTCATAAAGTAGATACTATTTTTGGGGGGATGCTGGGGATCAAACTCAGGGCCTTGTGCTTGCTAGGCAAGTGGCCTAACACTTGAGCCAAATCCCCAGCCAAAGTAGACACTATTATTAACCTCATTGTGCTGGAGATGAGGCGAAGGCATTGAGAATCCAAATCACATCCCTAAAGGCATAAATCTAATAACTTTCGTTGTCCGATTTCAGTCTGCGCCACGCTTAATCACTAGGACAAATCACTTCTTTTGACATTATATCTCAAATATAACTCTAACATTTATACAGACAAAATAAGAGTATATATGAAGCAAGAAGTTAAAATTGAAGATGGAATGAAGCATCACATAACAACAGATGTGAAATACTAATGTGTGTTACAAATCACTAAATAGAGATCTTCGAAGGAAATGGGTGAGCATCTGTTCCTTACTCTTGAACTCCTTGCTGACTTTCAGAATTTAAGTGGTTTACAGAAGTGCGGGAAAAAGATGTTGTGCAGCCTTATCTTTGGAAAGTCACCTAAGACTATCTACTTGGAAAAAAACTGAGGATTCTCACACATTCATCTAAGGCCAAGTGAAGGAACCTTCTGTGGGTCCTCTTTGAAATCCATTGCATGTGTTCTTTGCAGTTGAATATCACAGAGGACTGGAACTCAAGTCATATCTGAGAAAGGCAGAAGAGATGAAGCCATGTTCCGAAACTGGCTATAAAGGATGTGTGAGTGTTTTCAATGAAATGAGTGTCTACCAGTTACATTTGCCCAGAACAGTCGCATCTTAGGATGATTTTCCCATGTGAGTATTATTAGCATCTCCTTCACTCAGAAATGAACGCAGATGATAAGTTATATGGTCACCTTAAGGATAGGACATACAGGAAATAGAGCTAACCTTGAGCTGGGTTCTGCCCAGTAGCCATTTTCAGTAGTAGAAGACAGATATATTGAGATATAATTCATATACCTTATCATTTATCCATTTACAGTATACATTTCAAAAATTTTTAGTATAGTCACACAGTTGTACAATCATCATTACGATGTAATTTTAGAACATTTTATACTTCCAAAATAAACTCCTTACACATTACAGGTCACTCTTCTTTCCCTGTGTTTTGTATGCTTTGGCAGTCACTAATCTAATTTCTGTCTCTATAGAGTTGCCTGTTTTGAACATTTCGTATAAATTAAGTCATACAACGTGTGGTTATTTGTAACTGATTTGCTTAATTTAGGATAATGTTTTCAAGTCATTCATGCTATAGCATGTACCAGTATTTTATTTCTTTTTATTGCCAAATAATACTCCAGTGCGTGAACTACCACATTTTATTTATCCATTCAAAATGTGAATAAAATAAAAATAGGTTTAAATAGCAGTAATTGCTAATGTAAGGTCTATAAAGTTAAATAGATAAAATGACTGGACATTTATATGTTAGATGAAACATGAAATGCTTAATATCATTGTAATGGTTTTTGTATATCATATTTTGAAGTTATCTCATATGTACATTATATAATGAGAAATATCAGCTCATCATATCAACCTGTTTATTAGTGAATCATATTATAGTCATCTAAATGTAACATCTAATGTGGAAACGTACAAATTCAGGAGAAAACTCAACATTTAATAAAGTATGACAATATAAATAAAAGGACAGAAATGATTATATTGAATGAAGACATTTTGGAAAATGAACCTAGTTGCCCTCCATGATGTTGTCTCTAAAATCTCAAATTGACCTTCTGGAATTATGTCATCAATATATTTTCTAGACTTTTTTTTTCAAGACACTTGTATTTCTATTCTGAAATATTCTTTGGACTAAGTAGTTGCACTGAGTAGTTGCCTATTCTATTACAGTTCATTTTCATTTCTTTCCAATTAGTTGATTTCATACTTATAGTTAGCTAAGAATTAGAGAATATGTCCATGTCTGACCACCTCAAAACTATGTGTATTCTCTAAAATTTTCTTGAATTCATTTAATTTTTACAGTGTGTATAATAGAAAGCTTCACTAAGTAACCCTAATAATTCAGATTTTCTTCCAATATTAGCCTTTACACTGGCTTGATCCTTCTATTTGCCATTGTTCTTACTTTTAACCACCTTGTTGCCACTGCAGCCCAGAACTACCTAGGTTATTTCAAAGCATTTAAAATAATCAATTTAAATCAGCCAGCCAGATAACCTTTCACAAACTAATCATATAACATATCTTCAAGTAAATTCAATTGTTTAAAACAAAAAAAAAGTTTGTTTTGGAAGGTTTAAAAGAAGTAATAAAGTTCCCATAAAAACTGCACTGTTTGGGAAGGTTTAAAAGATGTAATAAAAATCCTATAAAAACTGCTCTGTTGTAGCATGAAAACGTAGGAATCATACGAACATAGATCAACACAGATTAAGTATCTTTTAAGTAGTAAGAAAACAAAATAAAACTCAAAATCATAATGAAAAGCAGAGATATGCAAATTACAGACAATGGGTCAAATCTAGCCCATAGCTGGTATTATCAATAAAGTTTTTTTGCAACACAGTCATGCCTATTTCTTCATATTAATATCTATGGTTGCTTTAGCATTGTAGTGGAAGAGTTGAATAGCTGTGACAGAAACCAATAGTTGCAACACAAAAGCTAACATATTTATTCTCCGCCCTTTTGTGGAAGTTTGTCCACCCCTGAAATCATAATGACAATGGCAGCATTAGAGTGTATTTTAATATCAAAAATCCTGAAGTGGAACAAAGTTTTCATTTAAAAAATTATATTCATACATATATAACATATTTTTAAATTTTTAAATGCGCATATACAATGTATTTTAAAATTGTATGTACATAATTTTTAAATAAGTCCTTTTATATACTTCTTTTTTTATTATTTTTACCAAGAACATGTATTGGTACCTTGTATACATAATGATCATAATCAACATGGTTATTTTGTACCTGTACATGATACATCTTGGTTT